>JAOEGS010010807.1:0-12584 GCA_025447755.1 Corythornis vintsioides
GGGGGGGGGGGGGGGGGGGGGGGGGGGGGGGGGGGGGGGGGGGGGGGGGGGGGGGTGGGGGGGGGGGGGGGGGGGGGAGGGGCCTGGGGGGCAGGAAGGGGCAGTGGGTGTGGGCCTGGAAAGGTCTGGGGGAGTTATGGGGCAGGGAGGGGATGGGGGCGTCGGGAGGAGGCTTGTGGGCGGGTGGGAGCTGTGAGGAATGAGGGGGCTGTGGAACTGGGGGTTATGGGGCAGAGAGGGACGGGGGGGTCAGGATGAGGTGAGGGGATGATGGGGGACCAGGGGAGCTGGGGGTTATGGGGCAGAGAGGGCCTGTGGGGGATTGGGATGGGGGGATCTGTAGATAGGAGGGTTATAGGGCGGGGAAGGGCAGTGGGCAAGGCCAGAGGTACCCCTGCCCGGTTTTGGGGGTCCCTCCCTCTCCTACAGCCGAGTGTCACTGGCCTCAGTGACAGGGTTTGTGACTGTGACCTGCAGTCACCGTCCTGTGCCCTCCTCTCTCCCCTGAGGGATGGGATGGGAGATGGCTTGGGGGGACATCCCCGGGCCACAGCTGGGGCTGAGCTGCTGTGGGGCAGCCCCTCGGGAGGGGATTGGGGTCCTGCTGCAGCAGGGCTGTGGCTGGGGTTGGTGGGGGTCTCCTGGGGTCTAAACCCCTTTTTCCTTGTGCTGCAGGTGCTGATCCCCGGCTGCTCCCCAGCCTCCTCCCCTTCCTCCTCCTCCTCCTCCTCCCAAAGCATTGGGGTGGCTTTGGCTCCGTGAGGACCCCCCAGCCATGGCCACCTTCCGGCAGGAGAGCGTGGAGGATTTCTATGAGATGGGGGAAGAGCTGGGCAGGTGGGTGACACCCCAGCACGCCCTGGGAGGGGAGGTAGGGAGAGGGGGTGTCCATGGGCAGGTGGGTGACACCCCAGCACTCTCTGGAAGGGGGAAGTAGGGAGAGGGGGTGTCCATGAGCAGGTGGGTGACACCCCAGCACGCTCTGGGAGGGGAGGTAGGGAGAGGGGGTTTCCATCACCCGAGGACTGAGCTGGGGGCTTCACTTGGCTGCTGCCACCCTCGTGATGTCCCCTCGCTGGTGCCACCCCCCATGCCACCCCCGTGCTACCCCAGGCACCTTCAGCAGCTAGGCAGGAAAAAGGAAAGGAGTTAATGAGCACTAAACTGGCTCCTCTCTCCGGGCAGGCCCAGCAGCTCCCCGCAGAGCTCCCAGCTTTGGCCAGGGGCTGCCAGGCTGGTGCTGGCAGCTCCAGGCCCTTCCCGGGTGTCTCTGCGCCTGCGGGACCCGGGGGGGCTGAATCACTGCGTGGGAACGGGGCTCAGCCACCCGAGAGGCACAGGCAGGGCGTGGGCTGGGGTTGGAGCCTCCAGTTCCAGGCCTTCCCCAGGTGCAGGGCTCCTCCTGGGAAAGAATTCTGCCGAGGGAATGTTTTGGGTGGGTTTAGTGGTTTCTTTTTTAAAGGGGGAGAGATCCCAGGGGTTTGCTCTGGGTCTCCTTCCCCTCCCGGGCTGTGCTGCAGCTGTGGGGATGGAATCCCACCTGGGCAAGGCCCCGGGGAGCTATAAGTGGCCCTGGTTGGTCTTCAGCGGCCCTGGGGGGGCTGTGAGTGGCCACAGCTGCAACCCAGGGATGTGAGAAGGTTTCTCGGGTCCTGACGTGTGCGGGGGACGGAGGCTGGTGGGGACCAGACGTCAGCGTGAGCTGCAGGGATGGCCAATGGCCAGGGCAGTGGGCAGGGGAGGGAGCAGCCTGGGGATGTGGGACGGGGCTCGTCCACAGGGCGGAGGTGCTGAGTGGCCTTCCTGCACCCCGGGTCCGTGGGGGGCTCAGCCAGCCTGGGGGGACAAGGATCTGGGTCCTGCCGGACTCCGAGCTTCACTCCCAGGGCCTCCTGGCTGGAAACAAACTGATGGGCAGGGGAGGATCAGCAGCTGCTGCACCCCAGGGGAGAATTTCCCTCCTCAGTCCCAGATTTCCAGCCCTGCTCTGCTGCTGTGTGAACCCCGGCAGCAGGCGGGAGAAGCCCAGTTCCCAGCGGTTCCCGGGGAGGCCGCGTGTCCTCCCGCACCACATCCCCCATCCTCCTGCTGCTGCTCAGATCCCCTCCTCCCTCCCTCCCCTCCTCCTCCCCGCAGCGGCCAGTTCGCCATCGTGCGGAAGTGCCGGGAGCGGGACACGGGTCTGGAGTACGCCGCCAAGTTCATCAAGAAGCGCCGCCTGTCGTCCAGCCGCCGGGGGGTGAGCAGGGAGGAGATCCAGAGGGAGGTGGACATCCTGCGGGAGATCCAGCACCCCAACATCATCACCCTGCACGACATCTTCGAGAACAAGACGGACGTGGTGCTGATCCTGGAGCTGGTGTCCGGGGGAGAGCTCTTCGATTTCCTGGCCGAGAAGGAGTCTCTGACGGAGGAGGAGGCCACGCAGTTCCTCAAGCAGATCCTGGACGGGGTGCACTACCTGCACTCCAAGCGCATCGCCCACTTCGACCTGAAGGTGAGGGGCTGGGGCACCCCCTGCTCGGCCTGCGGGCTCCTGGGGAGCAGTGGGGATGGCTCTGGGGTCTCCCCCTGCTTGCCACACGGCTGCTCCCCAGTGGGAAGAGGAGCCTGGGGCAGCACGAGGCTCGCAGAGGTGGGACTGGCCAGGCTGGGTGGATGGGCTGAGGTTCAACAAGGCCAAGTTCAGGGTCCTGCAGTGGCCACAGTAACCCCCAGCAGACTGGGGGGTGAGTAGCTGGAGAGCAGCCTGGCTGAGAAGGAACTGGGAATACTGGTTGACAACCAGCTGAACATGAACCAGCATTTTGCCCCAGGGGATCTTGGCTTGTATCAGGAATGGTGTGGCCAGCAGGACTAGGGATGTGATTCTCACCCTCTGGCGCTGGGGAGGCCTCACCCTGAGCAGTTCTGGGCCCTGCACTTCCAGAAGGAGGTGCTGGAGGAGACAATGAGTCTGGGAAGGGACTGGAGGGAAAGTGTGATGAGAAGAAGCTTGGGGAGCTGGGGCTGTTCAGCGGGGAGAAGGGGAGACTCAGTGGAGATCTCATCACTCTACAGCTCCCTGAAGGGAGGCTGTAGGCAGGTGGGGGCTGGACTCTTCTCCCAGGCAACCAGTGACAGAACGAGAGGCTGTGTGCTGAAGCTGCACTAGGGGAGGTTTAGGTTGGATGTTAGGAAGCACTTACTTGTGGAAAGGGTCATTAGACACTGGAATGGGCTGCCCAGGGGGGTGGTGGAGTCACCATCCCTCGTGGTGTTCAAGGAAAGATTGGCTGTGGCACTGAGTGCCATGGGCTAGCTGGGTATCCTGGTGTCAGCCTGGACTGGATGATCTCAGAGGGCTATTCCAGCCTCAGTGAGGATCTGTGATGCTTTGACTCTGTCTGGGGGGTGCCCACCATCTCCTGTGCCCCCCTAGCCAGAGAACATCATGCTGCTGGACAAGAACGTGCCAAACCCTCGGATCAAACTCATCGACTTCGGCATCGCCCACAAGATCGAAGCTGGGAACGAGTTCAAGAATATCTTTGGGACCCCAGAGTTTGTAGGTGAGACCCGTGGCCGGGGGAGGGGGGTCCCCTGGGCTTTGCAGGGATCCCCAGGGCCCTGGATGGGGAGATGCTGGGATAAGCCCACAGGGACAGGCTGCTTTCCCCCAGAATAAACCTATTTTCTCCCTTTTTTTTTTTTCTCCTAAAGCCCCAGAAATTGTGAACTATGAACCCCTGGGGCTGGAGGCTGACATGTGGTGAGTGAATCCCCTCCCAGGCACTTCCAGTGGCCACTCCCTGGCTCTGGGCTCCCCTTGGGTCAAAAACATGGAGAGGGGCCCAGCTCTGTGGGGCTTCACCCTCCTCTTCCTTTCTCTTCCAGGAGCATCGGGGTCATCACTTACATCCTGTGAGTATAAGGCAGGTCTGGGGGTGGCAGCTCCTGCAGGGTGAACCCCCTCCTGAGTCCCCCACCTCTGTTGGGTGTCCCCAACCTGCTCTCTCCACAGGCTGAGTGGAGCCTCCCCCTTCCTGGGGGAAACAAAGCAGGAGACCCTGACCAACATCTCTGCTGTCAACTACGACTTTGATGAGGAGTATTTCAGCAACACCAGTGAGCTGGCCAAGGACTTCATCCGCCGCCTCCTGGTCAAGGACCCCAAGTGAGAGACAGGGAGCAGAGCTGGGGATCAAACCTGGGGAGGGGATAGTCCCTCCTGCTCAACCTGACCCCCCCACCTCTCCTGCCCCTGCCCCCAGGGTTTAGTGCAACATCCCCATTGTGCTGCTTCTTTATAGAGCTCATTGATTACACCCCCAGTTTCCTTCCTGCTGGTTGGAGGAACTGGAAAACAACGTTTTGTCCCCTGCATCAGGCATGGGGTGCATTCTGGGATCACCCCGAGGGTGCAGCAGGGAAGGAGGTGGGGTTTGGAAGGGATCAAGGACTGACCAGAGCACCCAAGGTGCCCAGGCTGGGCTGGGAGCAGTGGGTGCTCCATGGCTGGACATCAGTCAGAGGCTCTTGAGTGTGTGTTTGCTCGTGGGAGGCTGGCCCAGGACCTGGGCCCTTGTCTGGGGTATCCCCTGCACACAGTGGGGTTGGGCTCATCCATGTCCTGGGGCTGGTGGGATCTGAGCTGCTCTGCCAGGAGTTTCTGGGGATAGAGGCAGCAAAGCCCCCTCCCCTCAAGGGCAGCCTGGCTGTCGTTGCAGGAAGCGAATGACCATCGCTCAAAGCCTGGAACACCCTTGGATTAAGGTGAGGAGCCCAAGACCCATCCCTCTGTGCTAAGAGGCCAGGGGAGGGTGTCACTGCACCACTGCTGTTCCCAGCCCCTGATGGGGGCTGGTTTGGTGCTGCTGATGGACCCTGTGTGGCCGCTGGAGCTGCTGGGCCCCTGTTTTCCTGGCTGCACCCCACTCTGGTGGCTGTGTCTGCAGGTGATCAAGAGGAGGAACGTCCGCAACGAGGACAGCTGCAAGAAGCCCGAGCGCCGCCGGCTGAAGACCACGCGGCTGAAGGAGTACACCATCAAATCCCACTCCAGCATGCCACCCAACAACACCTACATCAACTTCGAGCGCTTCTCCAAGGTCATGGAGGAGGTGGCGGCGGCCGAGGAGAGCCTCCGAGAGCTGGAGAGGAACAAGAAATCCTTCCAGGAGGACATCGAGGCCCTGCTGTCCATCTACGAGGAGAAGGAGTCGTGGTACAAGGAGGAGAACGAGAGCATCAGCCAGGACCTGCGGCTGATCCGGCAGGAGCTGCAGAAGACAGAGGCCCTGAAGAAGCAGGCTCAGGAGGAGACCAGGAGCGTGGTGCAGGTGGCCAACGGCCTCAAGAGGAGGTACAGGAAGCTGGAGAACCACTACGAGGCCCTGGCCAAGCAGGTGGCATCCGAGGTGAAGTTTGTGCAGGAGCTGGTGTGGTCCATCGAGCGGGAGAAGCTGCAGAGCGGAGAGGGCGACGGCAGCATCCGTTAGCCCGGCCTCCCTGGGGGGCCTGGGGTGGCTCTGCCCCTTTGCTGCCCAAGGAGCCCACCCGCCCGCGGGCACCAGGCCCTGTGCTGGGGGGTGGGGGCTTCCTGGAGACCCCCCACCTCCAACCCCTACCTTGGGGGGTTGAGTTGTGCTCCCCTGGGATCCGGCTGTTGCTTGGCTTCTTGTCCCCCCGGTTGCTCCCCCCTTGCTGCCCACGGAGTTTGGGGACCAGTTCTCCCAGTCCAAGATGGGGACTGGGTGTCAGAGCTGCTCCAGCACCTGCCTTGGGGGGTGTGTCTTGGTGGGGAGACCCTTCCTCCAAACCCCGCCTCACGTGAGCCATGACCGAGGACCAATCCTGCCTGGCCCGAGGTGCCCCAGCCCTGTGGGTACCCCCAGCTGCACCCCCCTTCCCCCCGGGCCCCCTCCCCAGCCCTCGGTCCCACCGGGCACTCCCCTTTTAACAGAATAAAGGTTTCCATTCACTGGGGCAGCCACTTTGGCTCCTGCTGCGGGGGCACAGGGAGTGGGAAGGGGATGAGGAGGGGGGTCAGCAACTCTGCTGTGCCCCCCAGCTGGTGTTTGCCTTCCCAATCCAAAGGCTTTTCCTTCACTTGGGAAGAAAAAGGAGGCCAAGGAAGGGCTGCTGGGCTCTGCTGGGCTCTGCTGGGCTCTGCTGGGCTCTGCTGGCACTGGCAGGAGCAGGAGAGCAGCTGGCGGCCAGGGCTGGGGGGGCAGGATGGGCTGGACCTTCTCCCCTCACCCCTGGCCTCCTGGGGCCGGGGCCAGCGAGGGACAAGGTCCCAACTTGCCACTTCCCACAGAACACACATTCCTCCGGGAGCCCCCAGGGGTTTCTGGCTGCCCAGGGCCCCAGAGCCAAGAGGAATTTGATCCAGGGGAACCTCTGGCCAAATCCGCACTGTGGGGGGAGTGGCGGCAGCTTCTCCTCCTTCCCCAGCTCCACACGAGGGATTTGCTCAGCTGAGGAATTCTTTATCACCCGTTTCCCCACTCTCAGCTCCCTGGGGGTCTGGGGCTGGTGGTGAGCAGGGTGGAGGGGACATGCTGCCCGCTGACGTCCCGCAGGGTGTAGGTTTCATCCCAACCTGCGGGGCACGCGGGCACGAGGGTAATTTTAGCTCTCCCTGTTTTGCTAGGCTAAGGAGCTTGGTATCCAGGGGTGAGGACGTGACTGGCTGGCTGCTGGCAGAGGCCCAGAGCAGGACCCGTTCCCTGGCCTCAGCTGGATGGGGACTCTGGCCACTGTGGGGGACACCAGCTGGTCCAGGGGTGCTCGGGGCCGTCCTTGTCTCCCCAGGATGAGGTTCAGGGAGAAGCTTTGGGATTCAGCTGGAGTCTCACAGAATCAGTGTTAGGTGTTGGGAGGGACCTCTGGAGATCAGCAAGTCCAAGCCCCTGCCAGAGCAGGACCAAACTAGGGCAGATCACTGAGATGCACCCAGACAGGGCTGGAAAGTCTCCAGAGGAGACTCCACAGCCTCTCTGGGGAGTCTCCAATGCTCCACAGCTCTCACAGTGCAGAAGTTCTTCCTCCAGTTGAGGTGGAACCCCCTGTGCTCCAGCTTGGATCCACTGCCCCTCATCCTGTCACAGGCACCAGTGACAAGAGGCTGTCCCTGCCTTGCTGACACCAGCCCTTGGGGATAGATGGACATTCACTAGATCCCCTCTCAGCTTCTATTCTCCAGCGTATTCAATCTGCTGTCGTGGAGCTGATTCATCACCAGAGCCAGCGTGTGAAGGATGTATGGAAATCCTATAGCTACAGTTGTTCCCAGGAGGCACAAAGTTCACATAGTGCTGAGGCTTCCCAGATGCTCCTCGTGCCTAGCCCTTCGAATCCAGGACCCACTACCCGTGTCTGGTGGCCAGAGGCAGAACTAGAGGCCTCAGTCCAAACCTCTCACCCTGGCAGCCCTTGCTTGTTGTGCTGAAGGCACCCTGGTATCTTCAGGGGCTAAGCTAATGTTGCGAGTGTGAGGTGAGAAAGGCCATGGAGCAGAGGCTGAGATAAAGCTGGGATCACAGCACCACTCTATCAAACACCCAGAGGGCTGCTCCCTCCCCCAGCACCCCCAGATCCTCTCCCCTGCCTGGGGGGGGTTAACTGGGCCCCCAGGCCACTGAAAGGGGCTTGGAGGCTGCAGGGTAGGAAATGCCAGAGGTGAAAGGCAGAGGCTTTGGGGAGTTCTGTGGCTGTTTGTGACAGTAAAGGTGACAGATGCTCAGGACAGGACTTCCAAAAAGAGATTTTTAATGGATTTTTACTGGGCTGAAGAGATGTTACAAACAGGCCCTTGCAGGAGACTGTTGTAGCTGCAGAAGCACAGGAGCAGCAGTCAGTTGTTGTCCCAACACAACTCTACTTGTTCCATTACAAATGTAAATTGAAAATGCATTTTTTAAAGCCAGGGGAATATAAAATAAGGAAATAATAAAAAACCAACCAACCCAACCAACAAACATCCCAAAACAATCCTGTCCCTCACAGACTCATGAATAAGTTATCTTCATTTTTCAAGTATATACAAAAGATATTTCCCAAAGGACAGCACAAGGAGTTTACACAAACGAATCTTCATTCTGACCCGGAGTATTTACATCGTTCTGTACACGGGTCTGCCAGCTCTCCTGAGACCCTGGAAAGGGAGAAGGGAGAGGGTGACCCTGGGGCAGGTGGTCCTCAGCAGCCAGACCCTCAGCTCACCCCTCAGGGACAGGGATGTATTTACCTAGGAGCAATTCAAAAGCTTGTTGTGAATATCTTCAAAGACTTGATTGTAAAGTTCATCTCTAGACTTCAGTCCATCTAAATAAACTGGAGAGAGAGGCAGAGTCAGGATGGAGGTTCCTGAGCAGGAACTTCTCTAGATTAGCTTTCAAATATTTCACACTCTGCTGACCCAAATGACAACTTGGGTTCCAACTGGGACAACAAAACCACCCTGAAAATACTATGGCCAACAAAATCCCTTCTGTTAGAAAGAATAGATGGGCTTTGGGTTTTTTTCCCCCCACCCTGCTCCATAACTGCTGGCAATGTGAAAAAGGGAAGAAGTTCTTAGCTCTATTTATCTGGATGGAAAGCAGCCCAGGATTCCAACACTGCAGTAAAAATAGTGCCTGGCATCATCCCAGCTGAAGTTTCCTTGAATGAAATCACTGACTCCCTCAGAGTGCAAGGCCAGGGGGGTGTATTCAGGGGTCTCACCAACATCCACTCCACTGTCCTCCATCTCTTTCCTGTGCTTCAGGTACATGGGCCAGACGTGGCCATCGAAGAGCCCCGGGGGGTCAGGGACAGTGTAGTTCCGAGTACTGGAAAACCAGAGTGGGAAAGGACATCAGAATTCTGGGAACACCGGGTCTCTGCACACTGCAGGGCCTGGACTGCCATCTGGCAGCTGCTCTGCTGGGTTTCTCCAAGAGCCCATTGGCACAGGCCAGTTTCTCATTGATGTTGGGGCTCATTTTGCAGCTGCTTTAGCAGAAGCAGCTGGAGCAGAGGAAGGCAGGGCAGCTGCTGCTCACACTGTTTTTCCCTTGGAGAACCTTCTTACCTCCTCCTCCTTTTGCACTCGTCGTAGGGAACCGCCAGGTAGTAGCGCAGGTCAAAGAGATCGATCAGGGGTCTGGGGTGGAAGGGAAGAATGGGCCTTTATTTGACAGAAAACACTGTGAATTCACCCCAAAAAGCCATAAAACCCCTTTCTGCCTCTATCTGCAGCTCTGGTTAACAACAGCAGTGGGTTAGGGCATGGCAGGGTGGGGAGGAGCTCTGAAGCAGAGAATTCTCTTCCCTGGAGGTCAGCCAGGGACTTTTCCCACCCAAATCCCTGATGCTGGTGACTGGGGAGGATCAAACTCAGGGCTGGGTGTGAAATGGGACTGAGTCACTTCCAATCCCACTCACAGGAATGTGGATTCCTCAGCCTGACATGAAAGGAATTCTCAAACCCCCCTGCCCAAGGTGCTGACATCTTGTGCAGGGGCACGAGGAACTCCTCAGCTCCTGTTCTCTTCCAGAAGTGGAGCCAGCTCTGCCTAAGGCACTGCACTGAGCTGGAGAACCCCAGGAAAATCCTGCCAGCAGCCCTTGTTTGGAGCTGGTGGGACTGACAGACCCTGAAAGCCTGCAGGGAGCTGAGTGCTTAATAAAGCACCAACTGAGCGAGCTTCAGGCCCGTGGGTGAAACATTCCCTCTGGACCAAGGGAATCTGCCATTAACATGGGGGTTTCAGAGGTGCCTGTGACCTTCAGGAGAGTCATGGAGTGTCACCCTGCTGGGGCCAGGCCAGAACCAGTCCCCACTTGGCTGATCATGGCCAGCCCAAGCCATTTAACACCCCCCAGCCTGGAGGGCCTGGATGGTGCCACTTGTCTTAGGACTTGGCCAAGTGTCCCACACAGCTTGTTCTCCTGGCAGAGTTTGGCAAACAAGACTCCAGTCTGGGACAAGGGATCTCTTGCCTGTCACATTTCTAGCATGTGGTTTTCTCCAGGGTGTATGTTCAGCTAGTGGAAGTTTTCTCTGCCAGGATCAGCACCTCATCATTTTGCCTCATATAAAAAAACAGGCTGATCTTTGCTCCAATGTACAGTGAATCACTGAGCTCAATTTAGTCAGTGCTCAACAAGCACGTGCATCACACTTCAGAACCTCTGCCTTCCAAGGGGGGAGAGCAGTCAGCTACCAACTCCTCAACAAACAAATCAGGTCAAGGTTTAGACCAGGAGGGACACTGTGTTATTTCCAACTCCCTGTGCCATAAGTGTGAAATACCTGCATTCCCTTGAGAAAGCCACTCTGAGCACCTCACCAAAGGGGTAAAAACCAGCCTTGACTGGGCCATTTTACATGAGATAATTGTATTCCTGAGGCAGGAAGGGTAGGTTAGTAAAGAGGTTTTAGGCCTGGCCCCAGGGATCTAGTGTCCTTCCCTGGCAAACCCTCAATTCCTCCCCAAACCTTACTTGTAATTATAAAGCAGGAATCCTTCAATGACCAAGATATGGGTATCTTTGGTGGCAGGCTGTTTAGAGCCAGGAGTAATATTCACCCCGTGGGCACGGGCAAACTTCACTGGGTTCTCCATCCAGGCACGCACTGTGCTCACCATTGCCTCCATATCCAAGGAATCCAGCACTAGTTGGGGAGAAATGGGGGTGGTGGGGGAAAAAGGGATATCATCAGATCCAGTGAAACACACCAGCTGGAAATTATATGTATAGAATGAACGTGTCAAATGGAAATTACAGAAAGTTACTGTTAAATCTTTAATAATTAAAACAATTAAAAAAAAAAAAAAAGAAAATAGATAAATACTTAGGAAAAATATATACATTACTGCATCCTATAGGGAACACTGCTCTTACCATCCCATTGTTTAAAGCCGTCTTCCCCGACTTCTATTTGATCTTGTGGCTGAAATATAGTGAGCAATAAAACATTGCTGCAAACTCAGCGTGATCAGTTTGACCCAAGATCCGATCACAACCCTGGACACTATTGCAACACACAACCAAGTGAGTGGTCACTGACCAGAACAGTTATCAACCCTGCCCAGGCAATTTTCACCAACCCCAAGAACTCTGAGAAGGTTTCTTGGCTCAGTCGAGCCACTTTGGATAGTTTTAGGTGCTAATTCAGTATGTTAGCCAAAATATTACAGACCCCTGTTTAAGTCAATATATACGAAGATAAAATTCAAAATAAAATGCCTATAAGAAGATAAAATGCAAATAACAGCATTAAGTAACTAAGATTTGCATGTTCAAGAACATCTATTTTAACTCCCAATAAAAATGCAGCTCAGCACAGCACTTCAGTCACTCAGGGCTTTATTTGCAGAAGCATTTACCAGCTAAACACCCCAGTGAGAAGTTCTAGATCTTTATGGGAAGCCAAACAGATTCCTCCTCTATCTGAAGGGCTCATGTCTGACCAAACCTACACAGGAGGCTTCTGGCAAAGCAGCTCTTCCAAAGGAGCATCCCATTCTATTTCCTTCAAGAAGCCAATCAGGCAGTGCATGGAGCACCTCATGTGTCTGGGGACACCACACAGCTATTTCAGCACCTCTCTTGGACTTCCACTTATGGTGGGGTCCAGTTCTGTTGGGATTCCAGTGAGCTGGCTGCAGCCTCCAGGGTTTGGTAACATGGTTTTGACATGAGCCCTTCCCCTGCTGTGCTCCCAGGAGGCACCCGAGTGGCCACAGCCCTTCTGTGGTCATCTTTTCACTGGGTTTCTAACAGAGCTGCCAAAGCTCCTCACTACAACAGTATTTACAGGGGTGTCCAAATCCCAAAGTGTTATTGTAGGATCTTAAATAAGGATGAAAACCCCAACATGGAGAAAGTGATTTTGCAGAGCACAATAAATAACCCAAATCAGGAGTCTGACCTCAGGTTTAGCTCTGATATGAAGCTAAATAAGCTTTTAGAGCAGCTGCTCTGTGCCTGGCTTTGCCAAGCTCTGCTGCTTATCAAGGTCAGGGGCTCCCCACTTCTCCCAAGTCATTTTAAAACGCATTCACACACACATATATACCAATACATCAATCAATCAGCCTGTGTTTCCTACGCTAGCAAAACTTACCTGGAAATAACAAGTACATAAGAGAGGGACCACCTACAGCTCTTAGGACGGGTGTGAGCAGCAGGGAGGAGCTCGGGGCTTACCTTGAAGAAGTCATCCTGGTGCACCACGCAGCAGTTGGGCAGCGCTTTGATGATCCTGTTGGTCAGGGTGGTTTTCCCCCCGTTGGTGACGCTGCGGTGGCGGTGACACAGCGTTAGAACGCGGGCTTGGCCCCTCCTCCTTCTGCCCCGTCCCGCCCCCGGCCCTCAGGGGGACGCTCTGAGGGGAACGCGGCTGCTCGCGCCCGGCCCCTTTTGAATTTCCCGCCGAGCACCGCGCTGGCCGCTGATTGGCTGCGGCCGCCCCGCTCCCGACAAGATCAGTGGCTGGGGGGGGCCCCCGAGCGCGCGCGACAGTAGAGTCGTGAGCTCGGCGGCGGCGACTGCGCCGCTTCCCGCGCGCGCTCAACGGCCGCGCTGAGGGGAAAGGGCGGGAGGGA
>JAOEGS010010809.1:0-32561 GCA_025447755.1 Corythornis vintsioides
GTTTTTTTTTCTTTTACAAACCCAAAAAATATTTTCCCCTTTTTTTGATGCCCCCCCCCCCCCCCCCCCCCCCCCCCCCCCAAGTGTGTCAGTTCTGGTTGAAACTCAGTATGTTACAGTACTTATATTAAAAAATATGAGCAGTATTGGAAGTTTTAGCACAGGTTTCCCAGTAGTATCTCAGGCCCTTGCAGAAAGCTGTGTTCAGCAAAAGTCAGCGTTGGGGTTTGATGCTGCAAGTAGCCCATAAGAATTATTTGCAAATACTTTAATACTAACCTGAGGTCAGTCAAAGCTGTATTTGAAGGTAAAAATAATTAGCTGGATCATATGGCAGAGCTGTTCGAAGGGGATTTCCTAGACACTTTGAGATAACCCCTTTGTATCTCCATTGTGTTCATAACCAACCTACCAAGCATGTAGGGAGATCAGCTACAAATCATTTCACTGTGGCAGTTTGTAGCAAGTGGTAATATCTTAGATTCAAATAAATGACACCCAGTCAGGAACACAAGCTTTTTATAGTTGCAGAATGGAAAAAGCACATTTCAAGCTACAAATATTCTGAAAACAGTCACTTGGAGTTTTAATTGAAAACTGTCAGTCGGAGAGGAAGAGGTGGGTGGGAGTTTTGAGGCAGAGTGAGTGTCAGCAAGGGCAGAGGTGCCTGTGTTAGTGTCAGGAGGTGCATTTGTAAGTGATCACTGCTGTCAGCAGCCAAGGGGAGGATGAGTCTCGCTGATGGTTTTAATGATGGACAAATTAAGTTGTAACATCAGTCAGTGGTATATGCATCCAAGAAATGGGGGCATCCAAGGAATGGGGCAAATAAAAGAGCCATCAGTGGAGCTGATGAAGAGATGGTCTGTCTAGAGTTTATAATTTCAGCTATGTAAAAAGTAGTCTAAACAGGTCAAAGTTCATGAAGACAGGGCACTTGCTGAGAATTACTTATTCAACTATCCATCTGTCTGTTTCTGTTGACTATACATGAAAGCAAAGGTTTATTTTTTAATTTACAGTATCAGAAGAGTTGAATACCATCCTAGGTACACAGTGTAGGTAGCTTTTCTGAATGTGTCTGTGCTGTGTTCAGCTTATTTACTGGAAGTCTGCAAATAAATTCCTTGCTACTTCTGAAAAAAAAGAAAAAAATGTACTGTGCATTTAGTGTTGATGATACCCAGAGCATGAGAGTCCCAAGACAACAAATTTAATATGCACAGATACGTACCCTGAACACTTGATCCTTGTATTTCACCAAGTTTGATAGTTCTCAAGGACACCAGGCACCTATAACTCCTTCATCTAAAAGGTAATATTAATAAGGATTTTTTCTGCCAAATTTCCTGAAAACATAGGTGTTTGTCCATGTTCTTTTTTGTTTGTTTGTTGTTGCTGTGAAATAATTCCTTATAAGGGTCAGTTATGCAGTTGTGATTACATGAAATGGATTGTTGACTGACCTGGTGGAACAGCAGATGCTGTGCAGTATGTAAATACAAGGTTTTCTGGGCTGTACCACTGCAGAGTGGAAGTTTTTGCTGTATCTGGGCAATGTGATTGGCAAAAGGGTATGAGAGGAATCCACAGGCCTGCTTATTTGTCCTAGTGTCTTGATACTTACACCAAACTATTATCAGAGTAACTTTAATTGTGTGACATCAAGTAGTTTCTTCATTGGCATTCTGCCATCCCTTGCAACTTCCAGCTTCTTCCTGATGTTATTTCCAGTTTTCTCTGTTCTCATTAAACTGTTACAATTCTAGTCACCATTAGAGCTTTACATATTCTCTTTTTCACGATAGCATTACTTGTCTCCTGCTTTATGTGCACCAGGGGTAGCAGTGATATGATCTGGCTGCACAGCCCCAGTTGTATAGCTGAAGTTTTAGCAGTGCAGTGTGTGAGGTTAAAGCTCATCACACCCTGCTGTGTCCCTAGTTGCACTTCTCCATCCCAATTCGTCACTTCCAGTTAATTCCCATTAGCTGAGCACAGTCATCAGGTATTTAAATTTTTTATTACAGATGTGTAATTTCAGCCCTCAGCTCTTCAACCTTCAGTACTGAGGCACTCTGGTCATGCTGCAGGAGCTCCTTGCAAGTCCCCAGAGCACTTTGCCAGCGGTGCTGACACCGGCACCACAGTGTGTCTCCTGGGCTCTGCTCCCATGGCAGAGCAGGAGCTTTCCTTCAGCCTTCACCTGCCGGGCCTACCCCGGCTCATTCTCTAATCCACAGTCCCCAGATTCTCAACTCCTGCATGAAATAGTGGGCGAGGCTGAGGCGCCAGTAGGAGGCACAGCCGACCAGTGCAAGGGGTTGTGGTTCTCAGCTGGCAGCGCTGGGTGCTCCTGGGTGCTGAGGTGGCACTTCCAAGGCAGGCTGACAAGGCCTTGTGCAAATAGTGCTGGATAGCAGTGCTGCAAGGGGGAATGATTTATGAAGAAAGAATGTCTGGAGTTTTTAATAAAGCGTTTAAAGATATCTGCACAGACACAGATTTTAAGGCTCTCTGTTCCAATTTGAAATGTTAACAGTCCCTCTAATTTTGGATTATCTTGACTAGGCACAGCTGTTAAGCCTTTTCTCTTCTGCCTCTCCTCGCCTTAAAGAACATAAGCCTCTCTGAAAGTCCACTGTTACCTGTCTTATTGTGGGCCTTGCTGGCTATCACATATTTAATGAAGGCTATTAACTACCCAATGATTAAGTTGAAAGAAAATAATAAAAAAGAAAGAGAAAGAAAAGTAACTTGAAACAGGACAGTGTCTAAAAAGAAAGACAATACCTAGCTTGTATCAGAAGACTTAAAAACCCCCACAAAATAATGTGACTTAAAATACACATTTATCATTCTTTAACTTGGTTTGTTTTGGGAACCACATCTATGTATGTCACATCTGAAAAGGTTACAAAAAGCTTTTACAGGTGTTTCTTCAGAAAGTGTTCTACTCAAGTTGCCTAAACTGACCTGCCTGCTACAGTTACCTCCCTCCCTGAATATTGAGAAGTGAGCTCACTTCACCTTTTTAAATGACCAGTTTAATTACTAAGAACACACAGTCTTGTAAGTGTTACTAAAATATCTCACTAATTTAACTTCTTCAGGTAGAATATGGAGTATTTTCTACATCTGAGCATCTTTTGAAGAATGTGTTAGAAGACTTGGATATGGGGTGAACAACAGAAATACAAACCTTAGCACAAAATATAACTCACAGTGTTAATCCATACAAAATAGTGGGATGACAAATTTGCCAGTTCAGAATGATTTAAGTAAATTAATAAAATCATGGATTCTTTGGGACCTGGTTTTTTTCCTTTTAATGTCTGATAGCATTTTTCCAGCAGTCTAGTTTTAATGAAAACATTTACTCATGTAAATGAGGGTTTTGGCTTGTTCATGTTGACATCATTATTTATTTTTGTAGAGAAAAATCTGTCCTTTATCATCTACTTTCAGAAATCTTGTGGAATGTGCTGGGGAAATGTCATCTTTCCTCTGACATTATTTTGTTTGGGTTTTTTCTTTTATTTTAGTTTCTATGAAGTAGTGTGAACTCTAGCTTAATTTGATCTGGCATCCCCGCAGTTGAACATTTGTAAGTATCTTGTATTGTGGCCCATCTGAGTTGTCATAGAAACCGGAGGGAGACCTCCATCCTCCTCCTTGTTGTTGGCAATGGAATGCAGACAGGGCGTCAAAATGATGTTTTTCTAACATGAGTGAGAGTCCTGTGAAGAACCAAAGACTTCTTACTGGTTTTATGTTCTTGTGGCCTGTTGTAACAGTTGTTATAGTACATCCTATTTTCTCTTGAGTATCTAGCAGCCGGGTTATAGAAAAATCGTGAACATCATGCAAAAGCCAAGCTTGTGTGGTTAATCTTGTCCACAGTTTTTTCCTCTCTCTCTTTTTTTCTTTTTTTTTTTTTTTTTTTTTTTTATTTGTCTTGAACGTGGCTGCTAACTAGTAAGGAGGTGCAAAGCATGTTCCTGCAAATCATTTGCGCTGCAAGGGGCTGAAAGAGCCAGTTATGTAGCACTGACGTGTGGATTACCGTTCCTCTGCAATCATCTTCTACCCTCTTACCACAAAAACCAGCCAGATAATCCTGGCCAAGGTGTTAGAAGTTTTCACTTGCTAAATAGTAGAAAGGCCAAGTGAACGCTCCTCAGAGCGGTGGGGGTTTAGCAGATAGAATTGCAGTATCATGCATCGCCTCCCATCCCCCACGCGAGCTCCAGCTGTGTGCTCAGCAGTTCTGCCCGATCGCTGCTGAATGGTCCTTCTCCTCCCCGGGACAAAGAACCTTTACAACCGCCGCTGAATGCCGCCCGGCCCGCCCGCTTGTCCGCGGCTGCCGAGCTCCAAAGGAGGCTGAGGAATGATTTTCTAAATAGCGACTTGCTCATCACCCGAGAGACAGGCTCTGTCAGCACAAAGAGGGCACGGGAACAGTTTGGGTTTGTGTGTGGGAGAAAAAAAAATAAATCTTAGTACAGTCTGTTCATGCTGAGTGTGCTGCTGCTGGCCTAAAAGCAGCTGCCTCTGTAGCCTGCGCTGCTGGGGCGGTTTCTCCAGCAATGGGGGGCACTGGGCAGGCTTCTGGAATTTGATAAAGGAAATCCGTTTCTGCCCCTATGCCAAACATAGATCCTCCACTTTGGAGAGCTACGTGGTGTGAGAATCTGTGCTGCAAGTGGTAAAGGCTTGGAGCAAACACCCTTCTGGCATTGCTCTGGTAAAAGGGAAGAGGACGACTGTGGAGTCAGAATGCTGCAATCTCGCAGTATTTGGCTAGCTCCGAATAGATCCATTCAAAATGCAGAGCAGGAAGAGGCCAGTATTATTATTACTACTTCCATAGTACTTTAATGTATTAAATATTTCAAAAGATTTTTGCAGACTACACTTACGGCCTGCAGAATGTACGTGCTAATTGTGCAGTCTCAACAGGGGAAACAAAAGAGGAAAAGCAATGAAGAATGTGTGTTTGTGGGGTTAAATCAAGCATAGTTTACTGGTCAGTTTTTGGTTATGTGTATTTGAAGTATGGACTCTGTTTCTACAGTCAGATGCACTAATACCTTGCAAAAAATCTTGAATTATGCCCTGTACTACTCATGTCATCTTGGGCATCCCTTTGAGCATAGGCCTGATGTGGTAGTGAGATTTTAAATGGGGCTTCTGTGAGCAGAAGGGTGCCCTTTCTTGCAAGTCAATCAGATAAAATACAATGCTTTTTCCAGCAAGCATTGCCTGACAGTGAGAAGGGGCTAATTTTTTGCTTATCAGACTTAACTACTTTTTGGTTCAGCTTTACATTGTCCGTGAATGACCTTTGCTTGTGCAAACCTGTTTCTTTTTCCTCTATGTGTTTCCTTATTATTTTATTATTTCTGAGCTTGTTTGCTATTTTATTTTGAGGATCCTTGCAACCAATGACAGCTTGACTGTCTTCCTAAGCAAACTGATGTGTGTGCTTTTGATATGGACGTATTTATATGATCCTCTGAAAAATTACCATGAAAATTTTACTCTGTTCCTAATACTGCCTGTATGGTGTGAAACCAAGTATTTCTGTTTGCACATTAAAATCTTTGCATTCCATTTATTTATGCCACACCTATTACATCGTAATGTTTTCATTGCAGTTTGTTAATATTTCTCCAGCCTTTGGTCATGGTGCTTATTTTTTTTTTTTTAAGTTAGATTATTAGTTACTTACATGCCCTTGCAGGTATTTACTAATATAAGTGTGTGTGGGTGTAGTATAGATCTTTTAAAAGCCTCTTTCCTCTGCTTACATCCTGCCCCAACTCCAGATGGAATACAATAGTTTATTCAAAACAAATAAATATGCCCTATTTTCTTGCATATGTGCCCTGTTGTATTTGTTAGAAAACAGAACGAAACCCTGAAGCTTTTTTTCCCCAAAGCACCCCTACATTTCAGCATCAGTTTGCTTTATTCAGAGGTAATATGATGGAAGATGTTCTCTCAGCTGCTTCTTTCCTCTAATGGGCCCCCTACCTCAGAGCCCACAGAACCTACTCCCTGATGCTGAAGCTCCCCCTCTGCTTCTCATTTTGTGGAGGTTATCTGAGCAAGAGAGTTATGTGAGGGCCTGTTCTTATGGACTGAAATTTAAAAGGGTACACATTAGGTCTATGAAACTTTAATTGCAAAGATAGTTCAGCTTTAAGGTGGTTGTGTAGGTTAATAATAGAACTTGAGATTCCAGAATGAGTAAAGTTACCAGACCCGAGGACACAAAGCAAGCTGGCTTGCTCTAACAGCCTGTGTTTGGGTTGCTAGGTTTCTGTAATCTTTCAGCCTTGCTCAACAGTGCAACATCTGTTTCCTTAAAAAAAAGGAAAAAGTAAAAATCTATCAGTGCTAAGCCACGGGGAAGAAAACTACTGGTTTGTGATTTACAGCTCTTAGAGCCAGGTGTGATAGGTGTCTTTAAGGATACCCAAGAGAGACCTGCTGATGCTGTTTTTAGAAGTCCATGTATTCTGAGCTAATGCTTCCAAACATATTCACAGCTGATTTGTAATGCAAGAAATGCCGAGTGGAGGAAGGACAATGAAACAATACTTTGGAGTTTAACTGAGACTTACACCTCTGAGTGCATGTTTAGCTGCTCAGACCAGTTTGTAGCATGAAATGTGTTCATCCAGCAATATATTGCACGTTCTTTACAATAAGTAGCAAATCAAAGTCTGGAAAAAAAACTTGCACTTGATTATGTGCTGAAAATATACAGTAGTTTTTGTTTAATACTTTTGACAAAAAAAAAAACCCCTTAATTTGCCTTTTAAACCTCATACAAGCCTGAAGAGGCAATGAAGAAATCATGGCCTCCCCTAAAACACTTATGTTTAGTCTTGCATAAAGGGGAATTACAAGAGAGCTTATTTTCTATTTCTTACCTTTCTTTGACAGTGGTCTCCTTGGAGAATTACAAAAATTAATCAAAGGCTTTTTTTCAGAATTAATTTTACATCTGTAGCATTTACAGGCTGTATGTAACATAAAATACTATTACTAAAAATACTTGCTCCACCTCACAAAAATAGAGTTTTAGCGAGTTGCACTAGGATTCTTTTCCCACCATTTAAAATGGGGGTCTCACATTTGTGTTTGTGATATAAACAGTTTCTCAGATTTCAACAACAGTATAAGAAGCCTCAGCACTTCTGTTCCAGTCCATCAACAGACTGCATATTTCTGTACGTGCTATATTAACAGATCTGTTCACCCACCTCATGACCCCCAAAAACCCTCAGGAGATCTTCCTTGTTGACATAATGAAGGATAGTACTTGCATTATTTTTGTCAGGGCTTCTTTAAAAAGAGAATTATGAGCCAGTGTAGAGCAAAATATTTCCTTCTGAAATGTTTTTTAAGATGTGTTGGGAAAAGAAAACATTGTCAAAAGTTCCAAAAAGGCATATTTCTCAGAGGTATATTTCTCAGGTGATTAGTTAAACATTCCAACAACAGCAGTGTTGCATTCTGCAGAGAGGAGCTTGGCCCACTTTCCAGAGAACAGTATTCCAAGTGGTGTTAGCAGTGATGTCTGGCTGCTCAAGGAAGTGGAGGCACTTCTACAAGAATTTATTCTGAAAGCAATTTCAAGACTCACTGCTTCCGGCCAGGAATTTTGGAGGTTTCAGTCATCATTCTAGTTCATACTCCAAAAAAATATGAGACAGCAAATTAAAAAGGTGTAAAGTAATATTCATGTGTACACAAACTCCAAATTCATTTTTACAGAAGTAAGAGCTAAGAGTGGCACAAAAATGTGGTTCTGCCTTCCTTCACAGTCCTGTCCTGACACATTTTAATCCCAGCTCAAACAAGATTTCATTGCATTACAGCATTGGCATCCTATGGACATGTTTTTACATAACAAGAGGTACTGATCAGATCATTTCATTCAATGTTCTAACAGTATTTGTTTCCAATTTATTAGGTTTGAGAGTGAACATATATTTAGCAATTACATCTGACAAAACTCATCTTGCATCTTTGTTGATATCAAAAGCATCCCAAGAGCAGCAGTAATTGTTCATCCAAGAAATTACTGTTACAAAGGTAGTTGTGTTTGCACTTTGAACAAGCCTGTCTCAGAGGGAAGAACCACAGTCCTCTGACAGTTCTGCTTTCCTGAGGCATCCTGACCAGCTGGACAGGTTTTTTTTGTGTTTGGTCACATCCATAAATTCTGGTTTTATGCTCTATATTGTAGCCTTAGAGTGCAGAAGTTGAATTGCATTAAAAACGGAACTGGCATCTTTAAATTTAAAAGAACTTGGGAAAGGAGGTCCAAAATCTCTTAGAAAATTAGACATAAAAGTGGATTTTGTATTAAGGGCCTTTAATGATCACTCTGAAAAACAAGTCTCTTCGGGTTACTGTAGGTGGGTTCATCAGCAGTATTTCCCTTTCTGTTATAAGAGAAGGACTACCCCTGTTTCCTCTGCAGTGGAGGGGCTCTGACAACACTCAGCAGAACTCTGGAATAAAATTCCTGTACCATTCTGTACAAGAATAGCCCTGGGTTAATGGCTTGGCTTTTAGCATAAACATATTTAGTTTAAGACACTTCAAAGTTACCAAGACTTAGAAAACAGCAGATCATTTAAAGAAGTTATATTTAATTATGGAGATGCATGCAGATACCATTAGACAACAGAAGAGGGATGGGAAAGGATAATGGAGGTAATAGCATAAGAATATCACCATCATTCACTTACATAGGCTAGTTCTGTATCTAACTTTACATTGTGGAGTCATTTGAAACAGTTAAAAATTGAAGCAGTACAAAATGTCATTTGAAAGTGCAGATTTGGTAGCGTTTCATTTGTTTTTTGAATAATTTGGATTCTGATCCAGATTATTTACAATCCCTCCTAAATTTGCTTCCCTTTTATCTGTGTAAGCATGTGTGGACACTGTTACTCAGCACACACAAATGCTAATCTACCTTCATGCACATGGAAAATAGCTTTCCTGGCACGGAGTTTCAAACTCACATAGAATACATTATAAATGGAAGAAGTCTGTCTTTTTGTAAAAGCCTATCATTTACGTGGTCACCATTGCAAAGGTTATAGATAATTAGAATGCTGTTTGTTAACAGTGTGGGCTTCAGAACACACAACAGACAACCCCAGATACTCAAGTGCATTTAAAAAGATTTAAATTTCAAAAGTAATTTTCCTTCTCTGTACTCTGGTTGCCTATTCTAACGTGATCTAATTATAACGTAATGAGGACTTTTCTTTTTGCCCTGTGTGCTTTAATGCTCCAAATGCATTTCTCCTGGCAGGTCTCTGCAGTGAGGTGAAAGCACAGTAACAATTCAGTTCCCTGTAGTGAACAATTCCCTGGCTCTGCATTTGGCTTTCAAATGCTACATCATGTATCTCTGAAGTTCAAGGAGTAGAGTTGTGAGGGAAGTGGGTAGGCTGAGGCTGGTGTCCATCTGTGTATGATGTAGTAAATGTGAGTGTGGCTTAGTTACAGGGCTTCAGCTCAGCTTCTGCTAAGTTTGCAGTGCTGAAATGTTCCTTTAGTTATCCGTGCTGGTCTTGCAGACTCTGCTGAGCCTTATCAAACACAGCCAGTTGGTGCTGCTGGTATGAAAGCACAGGGGAGCTCTCATGTGGAAGGTTAATGGAGTGTAATTAGAAAGAAGAATGAACTGCTCAACCACTCTATCTCACTCTACCTGCACTGAGAGTGACAAGTGCTCTGATCTTTTATAAACCCTAGAGCAGAGGTTTAACAGACTGGAATTATGACAGTATACTGTCAAACAAGCAAGCACACTGTGGAGAAGTAGGATGAATTTATGGATAGAAATGTTTATGTTTGCTTATGTGGTGTCTTAGCACTTTTTTTTTTCATGCTGTATATTGTCTGTATTGATACAGCAGATATCAACTGCATTTCCCATAGGTGTCCCTCAAAGCCAGAAAGACCTTTGTGTTCCATGCATGGCTTCTTCCTATCTGTGCCCAGGTAAATGTTACCTTACAGGATGAAGTGATGGCACCATACTAAGGCATCTCAATACCAAGGAATTAAACTTTCGTAGAGAACAGTTCTGACAGGAACAAGAACAGCTACTGGGGTTGACATTCCAGCAACTAACCAAAATTTGAGTTTACGTGCATAATTTGAGATTAGATACTAATGCCTGATACAGTTAATGAGGTTAGGTATTATGTACATCTGGTGCTAACTAGCATGTTCAGAAAATGATTTTTTTGTCTTTCATTGAGCACGCAGATTTTTTAATATCTTTTTTAAAGAATACTAACAAGCTTTAGTGGTCAAACTGTGCCTAAGAAGAAGAAGGAAGACACCACATGGTAAATCCAAAAAGGACAAGGAGACTTGCCTATGTAACTTCTGATGTGTTAGAGGCCAGTATGTTCTGGAAAACAGGTGGTGGATTGGGCTGCCAGGTATTCTGAAGGCCCTTGCAGTGTCAGCAGGTTGATGGGGGAAGTTTGCCCAGCTAATCCTAGCAGGCAGTCCACATCCTGCATTGCAGAGGAATGGAAAAAAAAAACCTAGCATCCCAGCAAGTCTGACCTGGGCAAAGTTTTTCCTGTTCCAAGTCTAAAATCAATAAGAATCTAAATATGTAAAGAAAGGCATAACAAAAAAACCAAACCAAACAAAAAAAAACTCAAAGGAAGAATATAAGCTTGCTTTGCTCTGGCTTGTTTTCTCTAGCTGTGACCAATATCTTGTGTTTCAGAGGAGGATGAAAAAACAATCCAAAGTATATCTGGTTGTTTGTGCCTCTGGACATGTTCATATTCTTAGAGTAAGCCTGTCTTGATGAGGAGTTTCACTGCTGAAGAAGCATGCTGGGTGCAGTGCTGTCATTTAGACTGTCCCTGGTAAAGGAAAAGAATGAGCAGAGGCTTCCCAGATCCCAGATCCCTCAACCCCCCACACATACTACACAATCTCCTCTAAAGCTTAGTTTAAGCATTTCCTTTAGAAAGCTGTATAACCTTGTCCTAAGGACTTCAAACCATGGTAGGTTATCACCTCTCATACTATAGGCTGTTCCAGCATTTAACCATCTCTGTATCTTATTTCAAGGTTGAATTTGTCTATCTTCAACTTGCAGCCACACAATTCTTTTAAATTTCTCAAGGAAACTAAAACCCCTCTCATCATCAGATTTTAGTGTATAAATACCTATTACTCAGTGAGAAGTCTCAATAAACTGGATATTCTGAGCCCCAGCAAGCCTCACATCACACAGCATTGTTTGTTGGGTCCTTGGTTATGGTTGTGGTTTGCCTTTGAACTATCTCCAGTAGCTCTGCATCTGTTGTGAAGAGGGTAACTTTGGACTCTTTTGGTAAAATGCCTGTTCTTGGGTGTTTTTAAGGAAGGTGAAAGTTTACTGGATCTTCAGGTGTTGGCTAGTTGTAGCTTTACTTAGTGATGTGTTTTTTGTGCTGAGATAAATAAGCAGAGGGACAAAGTCCCCTTCCCCATGCCACTTAAATCAGGAGGCTAAGGAAGAACCATTGCTTTGTTTTTCAGAAGCACTGTGGACTGATCCACAAACTTTGATCCAATTGAAGACTGCAATTTGGGTCTTCTGCACTGATTTAATTTGATGTCTTCTCTGTGAAGCAGACATTTCTCTTTGTTTTGATCATGCTTGGTTGATTAAAGAGAATGTACAGAATGTATTATTTAGCTGGACAGAATATCCATATTGGAAATACTGTTCAAGCTTCTAGGAAGAAGAGAAAATCTCTCATTTGAGTTGAAGCTGTGACTTTTTGCTCTGCTAACTCATTCTGCCTACGAGGTGGAGATCATTGCTGAATGGCAATGTGGTGGTCTCAGTGACAGGTTTTAATTGAATTGGCACTAAACAGTATTTGGTGGATGATAGAGGGAAAAGGCCTGTCTTCTGCTGTTAGTTTGTGATATTTGTGTCATACAGCAACCGTGGAAATGAAATATTAGATGCTGTGAACAACATCAGAAGAATCATCAGGTGGTAGTACAATATAGTTTGAGTATCCAGATTCACCAAAAAAAATGTTGTGTTCTGTGATGAAACAAAACTATTCATCTTGCTTGATAGTTCTGATCATGCCTGTAGTGCATGGGCATGAACTGTGTTTTCTTTTGTGAAGAGGAGAGGAGGTGTGATTCAGTCATGAGAATAGCTGTAGGATGCACAAGAATTCTGCTGAAGCTGATTCATTTGTAGTCAAGAGACTGTTACTGGGCAGCAGTATGCTGTAAAATGACTTGCTGACTCTCCTTTCCACTTGGGTCATTCACAAATAGGAGGAGTTACTCAATTACAAACCAGACTTCTGCTTAGGTTGACTGCTTCTAAAGCATGAAGTTTACTCATTTAAATTACCATGCTTGTTGAATTTGGACAAACTCCACTTAAAGGTTGTCACATTAAGAGGTAAATCAGATGTAGGAGAAGCAGCAAGTCTTCCCTGACAGAGGTGCTTAGCTTAGGCAACTAGCTACCATGGATAGATGCAAATGTGGGGGTGGTTTTTCCCATGTATTCTGCCACACAGGAATAATAAACAACAGTATCTTTTGTGCTGAGATTTTATATCCTAAGCTTTAGTCCGTGACAGATTTTACAAGACCATATTATACACTTCTGGAAAACTAGGTTTAATCAGACAACATAGAAACATACTTGACAGTGAAGTACAAAAGAACCCTTGTTTCCATTCTGCACAGTCTAGGTGGGTTTTGTTTTGTTTTGTTTTTTCCAAGGAGACGGGTTTTTTTTCCCTGAAACAAACAAAGGGTGACAGAACAATACAGAGATGGGCAAGATAAAATTAAAATGAACATCTTTGCCATGGCATTTAATTTTTTTTTCATTTCTCGAGCCTTTTCATGTTGAGGTGGTCCCCACATCCTTATACCAGTTTCAGAAGTATTTCTGGGAAGCAGAGAAGCCCAAACCAAACCAAACTTTGTAAAAATCTTAAAAAATTAATTCCATTCCTTTAATTCAGTTTCTCCTTAATTACATTCTAAGTATTGCACTTAACTGTTTTTCCTGTTCTGTTTCTCCCTGTTGTCATACACTTAATTCCTCATTCTTTCATTGTTTAATTATTGTAGCTGTTCTTGCAAGTTTCTTTCCATTATTTCCTCTCCTCCTTTGCTCCATTCTCCTTTCATCCCCTTTGGGTTACTCTCTGGAAATGTTTTCTCAGCTCTTCTATCTGCTTGCTGACAGGGCACTTTGCTTTGCATGTTAACATGGCTGATCTTTTCAGAAAGCAATTTCAGTGGTTGTTTGGTTATTTTGTATATGAACGAGCTGGTAGACACAAGCCATTTAAAGCTGTGACATATTTCTGAATTAGAGCAGCCTTTTACACTCCCATTATTTTCTCCTTCTTGTAGAAAGAGACAATTGACAGCTTTTAGGCTTTGAAAGCCTATAACACTTTTCTGGATGCAGTGTAAAATAGTTCCTTCGTGGTGCCCTCAGTTACCAACTCCCTGAATTTTCAGGGTGTTTGGGCCTCTTGTTTCCCTTGTCGTTGGAGCCCATTGTGCATCCCCAGCCAGGGCTGTGGGCTTTGTAGTCCAGTAGTCACAGTTTGTAGTCACAGTCCACTTTCTGTACACCTCTGAGACTCTGGATTCACTCTCTTGCAAAAAGGTCAGTCATGTGAGCTCACACATTTCAACCATATGAAATGAGTGGGGTTTTTTATTGCTTGTGTGTTTTTATTTGGCTTTTTAAAGTTCCAGTTCTCAAATATGCCAACAAAACCCTTTGCCTTTTGTTACTTTCTTCTGGGCTAGAGGTACACATTCAGTGTGTGAGGCACTTTGCAGTTTTAACTCATCATAAGGAAGATACTTGGCCTCAAAAGTCTACATTATGTCCCCAAGAACTATGCAGAGACCAGATATCTTGTTAGCTCAGAATTTCAGAATCCTATGTGAAAGCAATCTGAGGATGAGAAATTGTAAATGGCTGGATTTGGGATTTTTTTTTTTTTTAATGTGGCCTTGATGCTAATGCTTCAAAACAAAAATCAAACATTTGATATTGTTAGAATAGTTTTTAATTTAATTAATTATTTAATTGTTCTTTTCCATGTAAATGGAACTGCTTGACACAGCCCTGGTGGTCAGCACCTGGCTCTGGTAGAGATTTCCTGACCATTTCTGTTTCTACTGGAGCTTTCTTAGTTGAACCCCTATCACATCTGTTGACTTTGTTGTCAACAAGCCAACCTTGTTGTATAATGTTTTGAAGTATACATACACTCTTGGTCAAGGGGGCTTAAGTATATATCTAAATCTTCTCAAAAGCTGTCCTAGTATGGGAGTGGTTAGAGTGTAGGAAAGAATGTTAATTTTCTGGTGTGCTTGCAAAAGGTAAAAAAAAAGTCTCATGGTGTTTTCACCCTTGTCTACTCTAAAAGTATAATATTAATATAATATTGTGAGCTCTTATTGCTTATATGGCAACAAGGTCTCTTATTCTGCAGGCCACCTGGTCTGCTCTTAAATCTGTTGAGTTACTGTCTAAAAATACCCAGTGGCTACCAGGAGCAGAAGCTTCTTTTATAAATAATTTCAAACTTTCATGAAAGTTCTAATGTGATAGGAAACCTTTAAGCAGGGAGAAATAAATCTGTGCTGTTTCCTTCCCACATAGTTAGCCCTCTCTGATTGTCTTTCAGGTGACAATAATGCTGGAGTGACCACACATCCACACCCTTCCAATTCCCTACTTGGCACTCAGGCTGCCTGTCTGACCACTCAGTTTTGATGCCTGATAGAAAATTACATTCCCATTGCCCTGAAGTTGGTCTTGAGCCTTCAACCTGAAGTCCTTTTTTGTCACTTCTTAGAAATGGTGCATTTCTGAAGGAGTCAGAAAGTTTGGTATCTGAGTCCTAACACATCTCAAGTTAATATAGCTTAATGAGATCAGGCAGTGGTTTGTGAATAGAATGAATTTTGATAGATGGGTTTCTGCAAGGAAAATAAAGTCATCCTACTGGGCAGTTGTTTTCCTCTATGGCCTAATAGAGGTGCCTATTAGATAACACCAATATTTAAAATTCAAAAAAGAGAAATCACACTAAGCTTCTGAGCAGTTCTTTCTTTACATTAAATAAATGTAACTTCAGGTATTACTGTCTTCTCCAATATATGCAACTAAATAACTGTCATCATTTCTGTTACACTTTTGTTTGTCTGGCAGAAAAGAGTGGTGGAACAGCTTCGAAAGAATTTGATAGTGAAGCAGGAACAGCCAGACAGTAAGTTTCAAATACAGCCATTGGCACAGTCAGAAAACAAACTGCAGACATCACAGCCACAACCCCTACAACAGCTACAGCAACATCACCATCAACAGCAGCAGCAGTCAACAGCACCCTCTCCTAACGTGATTGGATCACAGGTAAAAATCTCTGCAATATTTCCTTTCCTTGCTAAAGGTGAAGTTTACTAAAAAAACCCCAAAAAGTGTGGAGAGAAAATTGCAAACTTTCACTTACACTTGATACTGTACTGATACGAATTTCTCCTTCTGGGCATGTGCAGGTATGGGTCTAGTGGGTTGTGGTGAATCACAACCATAGCTTTGGCCAATTGTGATTCTTGTCTTCCTTTTTCTTGGAAGCAGAGGAGGGAGAAGTGTTTGGGATGTTATGGTTGGGATGTTAGTTCTCTTCAGTAACTCAGCAAGTTGGTTTGGATGCGCTCTAAAAATATGTTTGTGAGGCATAGGCAATTGTATTTTTGAGAAAAGAATCTTGAAGGAAACTTAACAAAGGAAAAGGCATTTCTGAGCAGCAACATCAATATCAAATGTAAACCAGAACAAAGTAGTAAATATGAACGTGTTGTAAAATGTTGTAAAATGGCAAACAGCAGATCAGCGTTTGCTCTATCACTGATCTCTTCTTTTTCAGTCAGGAACCACGACTGCAAAAGCAGTTTAATGTGTTTCTCCATATTCCACACTTTGTATTCAGGCATTAACTTCCAGGTCATTTCCTGGGTTGTAAAAATTGAGGGTTTGTTCAAAGTTAAAGAGCCCTCTAGTGAAACAGTCAAAAACTGCTACATCCTTCTGACTATCATTGATGCAGTTGTACTTGGAAAGTAATCACAAACTGAAGGGCAGGTCACCCACTCATTTGAATAAATAAGACAGCTTTTCTCCTTAACACTTTTACATTTTCATTTATGCTGGTATAATTATCAAGTAACCTCACTTGATTCTGTAGACATTTTGCCTCTAAGGTTGTGCCTCTGTCCTGTTGCTCCTCAGTCTCTTTCAGCAAATAAAAGTTCTTGCTGTCTTCTTTAGTAAATAATACATCTTTCAAGGCTGTCAGTAAAAAGAATGGCTTCAATGATTGTTTTCAGAGCTTACCTATGAAAGTATATATGTTACTTTAATAATATTTTATTATAAGAAGTAGTATAAATGCCTCGAGTTTGAATTCATGCATTGAAAACTTAGAATAACCAAGGTAATTAATGCTTAGCAAAGTAACAGGGTTACTTAAACTATTCAATCTTGGTGATCTGCTGACTGAAACCATACTCTTACTTACAGACTTACTAGAACCCTTTGACAGTCACAGTCTTGTATTGCATGATTTCTTTAAAATGTTTATGGATGTAATGTAAGGCTTGTGAAAGTGATACCATGTCACATCTCATTGAAAAAGCTTGAATAATGTTACTGCACTGGGGGGATGCAGCCTCTTGCTTGGGAGAAGGTGCAGCAGAGGTCGATAATCTCTTGAATTTTAGATAAAAAGTTAAGGGAATTGATCATGTTGCAACAACGAAAAGTTATTTTTGTCTGGGTTTTATATAAATGTATGAAATTGAAGCATGAATTATCCTTTGGTTTGGCATTATACAGTGTTTGAGTTTCTTCCATACTTGTGTGTAATTAGGGGATATAGTTTAAGCATTATAAAATTAGAGATGTGAAGGTAAACTGCTTTTAAGTCAACAACATTGGTGAAAATATTGAATCCAACTGATAACACATTTATATCATTTTATTTGAAAGAAGAGAAATGTCTTGTGTGATTCAACTCAAACAGTCTAAATCAGGTGTGTTCGGAGCATGGCAAAGACTGCCTGATGCCTGGTTCTCCACATCTCTCTTGTGACCCTAGCACTGGAATGGTGCTCATGCCAATGACTGTTCTGAAGATGCAGTGTCATTGCTACAATGGGCTTTTTACACCAAAGAGGAAAGAAAGAAGCTCACTGACCATTCTGCTGAGTGTCATTTGTCATGAGATTTCTGTTCACATTTTCTGGTTTTATATGGAAATTTTCTTACCTTGTTGCTTTTTGAATGACATTCATAATTGCCTATTTGCTTTAAAATCTTAGAAGACAGTACATTTTAAAACAAAAACTATGACATTCTTTTTGCTTTAACTTTGGAATTTGTGGGCATAGTTTATTTAGGCATTTCATATAAATGCTGGCATTAAGTGATTCAAAACCATGCTAAAGCAGGCCCAAAGCAATCCTGGCATCACGTATATGTTCCAAAACCAGACTGTTCCACAGAAGTAAAACTTAATTACTTAATTGCTTTCAGCTGGACAGACTTACAGCCAGCTCTTACAGCTTCAGGATAACCCTACAGATATTCTTAGGAAAGAAAGTTGGGGGTTAAGTAACTATGCATGGCTAAAACTGAAAGTTGGAATACCCAAAATCAGAGTAATCAGAATACATTTTGGTTCTCAAGGAAACCAGTTTATGAATTTTCACCCCCTCACCCCCCCCTTCCTCTGATTGTGAAGATCTCTGTAGATAAAAATTCCATTGGAAAATTTGACTTAATTGCTAGGAAGCTAGTTTGCTGGTGTGTCTCATAAACCTACATCTTAGAGGTTTGATATTGACACTACATGTTTGGAAATCACTTGAAACAAAAAGATGCAAAAACGCATATGCCACTACTTAAACTTGTTATTTTCTCAGGAATTTGTTTTTAATGAATCTGTCATGCTGCAGGTGATTAAAGCAGACCCAACCAGTGCCTTAGATGGGAAGGCTTTCTAGCTATCCAGTTTTCAGAGGCATAAGATAATATGCTGGTCTGAACAGTAGCTGGGTAGACTTGTTAGACTCGGTGCTGACTTTTCATTCTCTTACACTCTGTTGTTTCTGACTAACCAACCAACCCACATCCTGCCTTACAAGAAGTGTCTCTGTCTCTTACAGTGTATTTTCTGTTTCCCTTAGAAAACTGTAACTACAGCTTCTATGATCACCACTAAGACACTACCTCTCGTCTTGAAAGCAGCAACTGCGACCATGCCTGCCTCTGTTGTGGGTCAGAGACCTACCATTGCCATGGTTACTGCTATCAACAACAATCAGAAAGCAGTCCTCAGCACTGATGCACAGAATGCACCAGTCAACCTCCAGACAACAAATAAGGTCACTGGGCCAGGAGCTGAGGCAGTCCAAATAGTGACAAAAAACACAGTAACTTTGGTAAGCATTTTGTACGTTTGCCCTGCAGATAGGCTGTGGGCTTGGGTTACAAGAGGGCTATTGGAAAAACAAATAAATAAATAAGCAGTCAGGTTTTGGCACAGCAAGAAGAGCAGGAGGGACGTGGTGAGTCTTTGCTATTGACATTGTTGAAATTATAATCTAAGAGAAAATAATTTACTGTCTGGTTGTTACTATAGTCTGCTTTATAGATTGAAATCATGTTATCATCACCTCTGTGTAACTTTCCTTCATTCATTAATTGGTAGTGACAGGGAAGTAATGATTGCTTTGCCCATACCTAATGTCTGTGGCTGTGTTCTGCAGAATTCTGACTCTTCTCTTTGGCAAAGGAAACTTCAGACTTTCTTAATTTATTTGTTTGGATTTTCATCTTAGACTGATTTAAGTCAATCTCTCTTGTTCCCTGGTGTCTGGTGTCAGACACATCCCTGAACTCTACCCACTACACATGTACATATCTTGTTTTGTTAAGCATAAGTTTTGGAAAGTGATTTGATTGTACCATACATTTTTTTTCCAACATACTTTGACACCTAGCAATAAAAGAAGCAGTGTTTTAGAATTAAAAATTTAGGGTTTTATGGGCTACTTAGTCTGGAAACCAGGCATTTTATAACATCATGACAGGGACATTTTACTTCTGGAGTAAAGCCTAAGGTTTCACTTGAACATAAATCCAATTAATCTTTATTTAATAATATGGAAGAATAATGCAAATGGAAGTAATATTGCTTCCTTATAAGGCATATTTTTGTAATCAAAATAGTCTATTTGAGTGGATTTTTTTTTCTACTGTTCTCTTTTCCCATGTCATCCCACTCTGTCCTTTGTGTCTGTGCTTTATTTCTTTGCTGAATAGCTTAGGTTGGGGGAGGTGATTTGGTTTTAATAATAGTCCATTATTTATGTTTCTGTAGCAAATTTAATAAAAAAAGCTCAGAATATTTTCCCAAGCATTAATTAATCAGTACAAGACCTTTTGAAGTAAACTGCAATCTTAGGTGGGTGAACAGAAGTATAGAAGGGTGGAAATCAACATGGACATGAATTTCAGAGTCTCTGACCAGGTACTCAACCCAGGGTAGCTAGTAGAGGTTAATCATGTGGCAGCTCCATCCAGCTTTTTTTCAGTTAGACAGATTTCAGTTAGACAGGGTAGGACTTAGAATGCATGAAAATCAGATCTTAGTTGTTTCAAATGAACAAATGAAATGAAGTTTGAAGTTGTGTATTTAAGAGCCCCTCATAGTCTCATCACTATTGCTAAATGAGCAACTTCCAGATACTCTCTATTTGAGTGAGGTGTTCTTTCATTCTTCTGGGTGCCATTCAGTATGAAAGGACTGGTTCACATAGTTGGACATCAGAGTCTGATATTGTTTTCTGTCTGTTAAAAAGCCATTTTTTAACTTTTGAAACAAGTAGGATGTTTCATTATCTTCAAATGAAATGGTTTTAGATTGCAGAGGACATAGTTAGTACAGAGGAACTAAAAGGAAAGATAGCTCCACTTTATGAAGCAGGGTGGAGAGATTAGCTCTGTCTTCACACTAACAGGGTCATTATGATAAATGGATTAAAATTATTTACAAAGTGGAAATCAGCTCTGAGTATACATTCAGGATGTTGGTTTTAGTGAGCAACTTCTATGTTCTACTTACTGAAATTTCTTGTGTTCTTACAGCAGGTTCAGGCTACGCCACAGCCCATAAAAGTGCCGCAGTTCATCCCTCCTCCCAGACTTACTCCTCGCCCAAATTTTCTTCCACAGGTGGGTGTACAGAAAACCAGCAATAGCACTAACTTAATTAGAGCACAGGTAGGAGATACTTTCTATGAACACCATTTTTATCAGGCTTTGTTGCTGACCTGGTGGTGGAGACAATTCATCCTCCAGAGGTTTGCAGATGATGCCAGATTTGAGGGTGCAGTCAGTGCTCTCAAGGGCAGTGCTGATATTCAGAGGGCCCTAGTCATGATAGGGGATAGAGGAATGGGTCTGCAGGAATCTCTTGAGCTTCAGCACGGAAAAGTTTGTACCTGGAGTGGGCTGACCTGAATAGGCAGTCAGGGGACAGGCTGGCTGGCGAGCAGCACTGTTAAAAGATCTTGGTTGACAGTAGCTGAATTATCAGTGTGCCCTGGCAGCAAAGCCTAGCAGCATGTTGGGCGTGATGGAAGAGATTGTCCACCTTTCCTCAGCAGTCATAAAAGTGGATATGGTACACAGTGGGCAGTTTTGTACCCGCTGGTTGAAAAAATGGAATGAATCCAATGAATCCAGGGGAGGAAGCCTGCTAAGATAGTTGGGGGGAGGGGACAGACAGCGGGAATATATGACCTGCAAAGGGAGGCTGAGGGATCTGGGCTTGTTCTGTTTGGAGAAGAGGATTTTGGGACACCCAGACATCAGCCTTATTTCTAATATCAGCAAGGAAATAAAAAAGAAAATGGAGTCATAGGTGCTTGGCAGGAAAATTATAGACAGTGATCATAAATGAGAACAGGGAAGGTTTAGACTGTTTATAAGGAAACATTTCTCTCTTTATGAACAGTTAAGGGTTGAAGAGGCTTCCCAGAGATGTTATGGAAGCTCTGTCATTGGAGTTTTACAGGACCTATCTGGACGAAGTCCTGAACAACCTGGTTTGCATTTAGTGTTGGCCATGCTCTGAGCAGGAGGTCAAATTAGAGACCTCCTGAGCTGCCTCCCAATTTGCATGAGTCAGTGATGAGGAAATTCACATATGCTCATCATATATGATCCTCTGTTGCAACAGAGAGTGAACTCCATTTGCAGCTGAGCAGTAAAATTGTGGTTTACTTTTTCTGCATAGTTTGGGAAAGACACAGATTGATTCTTCATTTAATAATCATATTGAAGGAACTATTTAATTTTTAAGAAATACTTTGTGCTTTGAATAAAAGTCTTAAATATTAAAAAAAAAAAAAGGAAAGTACAGGCTGGTATCTGACTATGATTTGAGGTTGGTGAGATCTGTTGCAATGTGACCTAGTTTTCCATGATAAAGTGCATTATGGAGTATTACAGGTGGATAGCACACTAGGAATCAAATAAGTAAAAAGACTTATTTTTTAGAGTAATGTATTCTACTTCTGTACTCTTCATGTGATAAGTACAAACTTAACAATGGGCAAGAAATAAGCAAGTATTGATGGTGGAGTATTATAATATTCTTGTGACTATCTCTTGTGAAAGAATGAAAAGAATAATGACTGCATTTACCTGCAGCCTTTAGCACTTTCAATGAGGGATTAATGTATAGTCCTAACAATTTTTTTTGCTTAGCCAGATTGGTCGTGCAGGTGTCTAAATAACATATAGAATTGGCAAAGGTAACAGGGATTTGCTGAAAAATTGTAATTATTTCTTTCAGGCCACAATCAGCTGTTTGTGATTTCTTGGAGTCTCAGTATAAAGCCCTGAGACACACTTTTAACATGAGAGACTCAGCTGTGCCTGTAAATACTACATTAGTTTTTTGGCTTGCAAAACCAATGTGTTGATTTAGATATAGCTAGGGCACTTGGCAATAAATATGCAATATAAGTATCTGTACATCCAAATGCCATTTCAGGGACAGTGACTGCATATGCAAATGTTATGGATGGGTTTTATGCAAGTAGGTCTGAAAATGTGACCTTTCCTTCTCATAGGATACTTTGGATACTGTGCTAAAAATTATGTTGTATAAAAAATCAAGCAGCCTTCTGCAGACTATAGAGACTGAATTGAAAGACTAAGTAAAAAACTTATCTGAAATGCTGATAACACAATAACTATATTTTTTTTCCTTTTTTTTTTTGTAGGTTCGACCTAAACCAGTTGCCCAAAACAACATTCCTATTGCCCCAGCACCTCCTCCCATGCTTGCAGCTCCTCAGCTCATTCAGAGGCCTGTGATGTTGACAACAAAGTTCACACCCACCTCTTTACCCAACTCCCAGAACTCCATACATCCAGTTCGTGTAGTTAACGGGCAGACAGCAACCATAGCCAAAACTTTCCCTATGGCCCAGCTCACCAGCATCGTGATAGCAGCTCCGGGTGCCAGGCTCGCTGGACCTCAGACTGTACAGATCAGCAAACCAAACATTGAAAAACAGGTACAGACCTAGAGGAAGTGTTGACTAATGCCTAATGCAGCATACTGGGTTTATTGCTTTACTCTGCCAGTTTGGACAGAACACAACCATGGAGACATTTGTCAGCGGGTACTGAAGATACTCATGTTCCAACAATAGGACAAATTATTTCAAGTTGCACCAAGGGAAATTTAGGTTAGATATCAGGAAGAATTTCTTTCCAGAGAGGGTGGTTAGGCACTGGAATGGGCTGCCCAGGGAGGTGGTGGAGTCCCCATCCCTGGAGGTGTTTAAGAGTCGCATAGACGTGGTGCTGGGGGACATGGTTTAGGGACACTGGCAGTGTAGGGTTAATGGCTGGACTTGATGATCTTGAAGGTCTCTTCCAGCCAAATCATTCTATGATTCTATGATTCTATGATTCTATGGAATGGCTTGCCATTTAGGGTGGAAGTTACCATTTTCTTCGGGTCGTTGGAATCTTATGCTTCAGTGTTTTTATGCTCCCCCTACTGTCTTAATGTCAGTAGTTTATAAGCAAGCTGCATTTCAGGCACTACTATAATAGTGTCTTGGAGACCACAAGTACCAACTGAAATCCATGTTCATATCAAGCCTTTAAGAAACACTGGAAAAAATATTTTCTGTGTTTCTGTTTTTCAAAGGGTGACTCCATGAAAGGCAAAAATTATGCTGAATCCTAGGGGTATTTATTAGGAAATGGAGCCATTTCTTCCTTGATCTTGCAGTCTTGTGATTGGAGGCCAAATAGTCTCATTCAGCTTCAGAAGACTGATAGTTTCCAGTAACTAAATTGGATTGATTAAGTGGAAAGGTGACCCTCAGAGAATTCTAGATGTTTAGTTGTAAAGTCTCTCTCCAGAAAATACTATTATGAAATTAAACATTACTTTAGTCACTGTGGATTGCAACTGATAGTCCTTGCCATTCAAGTGAAGCAATCTTCTGTTTCACTTTTAACTCTTTTGTGTATTATATATTAGTAATAGTAAAATGGTCTATACTATGTCATACGTTATATATAATATAAAATATTTATGTGATTTATATAATAGCATATTTTTAACTTAAAACTCTTTCAGAGACTAGTGTGCTTTGAAATTACTACCTTCTGTACTGGAAATCATGTGCATGAAAGATATGCTTATACTCAGTTCTGTTTCTGAATTCTCCTGAGTAGGTTCTTGCTTACCGCAAGGCTGTTCCACAAATTACTCAGCAATGTGTGCCTGGGCCCTTGTCATATGATTTGAAGTTGCACTTTTACAATACTATACCTTTGATGCTTATTCCTTGTGATGTCAGCAGTGTTTGTTTGCTCTTTGAATAATTACTGGCAATGAAACTGTTGAAAAATACAAAGAATAATGGTGTGGGTTAATATACATTATTTTTTCTGTATATTTTGACCATATTATAAAGGGACAAAGGCTAGGGACACCTAGACTAAGTCACCCAGGAACACATCCAGGCAGCTCTTGAATGTCTCCAGAGATGGAGACTCCACAACCTCCCTGGGCAGCCCGTTCCAGAGCTCTGGCACCCTCACTGGGAACAAGTTTTTCTTTGTGTTTACCCTGTGTGCATTTGTGTACAGGCATTTGAGTGAGTTTGCAGTGCTCGAGAACCTCCTGACTGGTACCAACCCTGAGGTAGCAGTGGGGATGGCACAACACCCTTCAACTGTCTCCAGCCCACTCTCCACAGGACAGGCTTTTTCCCCCTCCCCCCTCATACCTAGTTTAAAGCTCTATCAATGAGCCCAGCCAATTCATGTGACAGAATCCTCCTTCCCCTGAGAGATCTACTCCTCTGATGCCAGCAGACCAGGTGTCTGCATACCATATGATTCAGAGAGACAGTTTTTGAGCCATTCAGAATTCTATCAAATACAGAGTGAGAACTGCAAAATGCATTTCTACCTGGAAATCTTCCATGGGATGCTTTTTCTTGAAGTGTCTGATAGTTCTGCCATACCATGTAGTGATTTCTGTAATGGAGTTAACTCTTAAGATAACTTATATTGCTTGCATGGCTGCATGGGTTAGCATGGGTTAATGGAATGGTGGTAAGGCTCTTTCATCCTTCCTTAAAGGAAAACACTTTAACATTCCTCTTATGTCAGAGTCATCAGTTAAGTCTTTGTTAGTACAATCACAGCTTTAAACTTTCTTTTTTCTCTCCAATATTTGCAAAAGTCTTTATTTTGCTTTATTAGTCATAAAGCAAAAAAAACAAGTCCTCCTTATCACTGAGTGAGAGGAACACTGTTTCTTTTCAGACTATTAAACCACATGTGGAAGTAGAAGAGAAGCAAACAGAAAATCGTACAGTTACTCCACCTGCTGCACCGAAGCCAAAACGAGAAGAAAATCCACAGGTATCAGAACATACCCAGAGCTTTCTTTTAAGAAAAAAAGGAAACACTCTGTCCTTCAAAAAACATTTTCCCCACTCTGTTCCCTCAAGACTCCTTAACTTTAACATTCCATACATTCCTGGTGGACAGCAGTAGTAGATAAGGCTAGAGAATAAGAAATATAAATAAATATAATGCATTACATTTTTCTGTCCTGGAATGCACATGGCTTCTGAGCCTTTTCTAAAAGATCACAATGTCCCTTCTGATAATTCCTTCAACCAGGAGGTTTAGATTACAGTGTTGATTGCTATTCCTTTGAGTTTTTAGACTTGTGGAGTTATTTTTAATGCTGCACAAATTTCTTTGCTTTAGAAAATAATTCTGCTCTGGTGAGAAGGTTGGGAGGAGTCATGTATGTTCAAATTCTGCCCAGGTTTTATTCCAGTTTAGGTCCAGTTGTTTTTCTTGGGGACAGAGTGTCCAGAATGGCTGTTTCTTAAGAACACAGCTAAACTCTGCTACATTTGTTTCCCTAGGTGGACTCAAGCTGATTACTGTGTGAGCATTAACTATTGTCAGTACAAATTGTGTTTTTTACATGTCTTTGCACTTCCTGCATTACAATTAGAATCCTTTAAGAAAGCCATAGCCCTTATTGACTGGCAAATGTACACCAGAGTTGCTTCTTGTAGTTTCAATATATGGAGAATGACCTTCAACTAGCAATATTTTGCTGGCAATTGAACTGTGTTTGTATTTACTAGGATCCAATCACATAGTTGGTTCAGTGCTGGACTGTGGAAGTAAAGTAACTGTTTCTTGTTCCCAGGTCTGCCAACTCTGTGATCACGAGCAATGGACATTTCCCTGTACCTCAGCCTAGGTTCTCATCTAGAAAATGAGACAATAGTCTGTCTTACTGTAAAGCAGTTTGACATGTATGAATGAAAAGTGATTTATAGAAGCAAAGTATTACTAATAACATTTTTGTAGCTTAGTTACCTGTCAGCCTTTGAAGGTTGACATTAAAAGCTCATCCTAAAAGTTGGACTTGTCTTGATGTTTATTTCTTCCCCCTCACAGAAACTTGCCTTCATGGTGTCTCTGGGACTAGTTACTCATGACCATCTGGAAGGTAGGAAAAATGTCTTCAGTTAGTTATTGAGCTCCTAGCTTCATGGCTGTTGCAAGTACAGGTCCAAAATATTTCTGTATTAAATGTAGTATTTTCTTGAACAGAAGTATATTGGGTGTGTCAGTACTCTTGATCTAACTTAGTTTGTTGGTCATACATTATTATTTCTCTTATTTCACTGAAACAAAGCAGGTTTTTTTGCAGCAGAGATCAGTGGTTGGGAAGAAAGCTTTGATGGTAGGAAAGAAACTGTGACAATCCTGTTGCTTTCTGGACAACCTCTGTATCTGCAGAGTTACACTAGGGATAATTTTACTGTAACCCACATCTGGATTTTTCATTTATTTCATTATTTCATGGGACTGTAGTCTATAGTGAATGTGTTAAGAGATTATAATTGATTTTATAATTTAAACTCCATAATCCTATTGTGGAAATACAGCCTAACATTTCAAAGGCTTGTGTATTTCTATAATGTATTTATTTTGTAAGTGTAAACAAGGTTGCCAGAGGCATTTTGTTCTCAATCCTAATTACACTGTCCATGAGTTTCAATTGTCTTGGTCATGGAGTACTTGAGCAATCATTTCATTAGTTAGTTGAGTGCTGTGTTAGTGTGCCTTGTGTAGCAAATTCACCTATATTCAGTATTATTTGATTCTGTAGCAATCTTCACAGCTCTCCTCGCATGTAGACTGAATTCTGAGAGGACTTTATATAATTCCTGAGATGCATTGTTTTCTAACCTGAATGCTTTGTTTTACAAGAAATCCAAAGTAAGCGACAAGAGAGGAAAAGAAGAACAACAGCAAATCCAGTGTACAGTGGAGCCGTTTTTGAGCCTGAGGTATTAATTTTTTTCTGGGGAAAGCTGGTGTTTTCATTCTGAGCTCATGTGTCTTTCTTCCATGTTGTTACCTCCTAAGCTATCTCAGTCCTAATTAGACAGGCAAGCTGTCATTTATAATTCAAAAGGCTGTTGCAAGGCTAAGACCCTCAGATTTTAAAATGTAAATACATTAGGCTGTTCTTCTGACAAACTTTTTCTGTGCAAAGCTGATGTTAAAAAGCAGCATGTGTAGTGTTACCATTAGGTCAAGGTGCACAGCAGCCTGAAGCAGTGCAGATGTCAGAAGCAGTGTAAAAAAGCTAAAGTTTCTGAGGCACAGCTTCAGAAAACAGAACAGACAGTTATCTCACGTAGTACTACCGTGCTGTTCCTCAGCTGTTGCATGTAGCTGCTGCCAAAAATCTTAGCCAATAAAAATTGTTCTGTTCTTCCCTGCAGCGCAAGAAGAGTACAGTCACGTACCTGAACAGCACAATGCATCCCGGGACACGTAAAAGAGGTGAGGTATACTTAGCCCTGCTCCCTGCTCTATGCTTCTTCCTCTGTCTTGCATTTGTACTTCCCTTGGTGATCTGAAGAGCAAAACAAAGGACTACTCTGCAGTGCTTCGTTTGTCCAGTGAATTTCCAGTAGACAAAAAGAATGACTTCTAGGGATTAGCATAGCAGGTTTTATTAGGCAGCTCAAGGTTGCATTTCAGTTTCACTCTCAAAAAAAAAAAAACCAACCTAAAACAAAAGCCAAAAAAACCCAAAACAATATATAGAATGAAAGGTGAAATGTTTGAATATCATTTAGTGGTATAAAGCTGCTGTCAAGATCCTCTTGTTAATAACGAAATTGTTCTGTTACTGTCAAGAAGATGGTGCTTATGGAGAATGTGTCTGTGCCCTGAACGGGAGAGGAAACTTAGTGTGACAAAAGCCTTGTTCCCCTATGGGAGTAGAATGGGTCTTTCAAAAGAGTTTATCTTGAGCAAGAAAGGCTATTGTACTCATACCGAGCACTTCTCTGCAGCCAGAGTGACACTTACCCAAAAATGAGAGATGGTCTTTCATACAGGTATCTGGTGTTATTTAATAGAAATCCTTCTGTAGAAGTGAAGTGAAATTTTAGGACTGAAATTATGGTGAAACACATGACTCAGAACAGCACAGAAGAGAACTTGATACCATCTTTTGTGCAAAACGTCAGCCACACATACATAACAATCTTTCCCTCATTTTTAATTTTCTGCAGTCCTTTAAGACTCCTAATACCTTCTCTGCTCCTGAGTTTGCTGTCTAAAAAAATGTAATCAATCAAGATTTAAAGAACCACAGTCCTGCTTAGCACTGCCCACCTCCATTACCTTTGTTTTTTGGATGCAAGGTCAAATATTCATTTGACATGTGCTCTCCTTGAGAGAGAGAACTCTCCCTATTCAGTCCAGCAGGCAGCATGGCAAAACTGACACTCTGGTAGTTATGCTGTTTCTAAATCAGAGACATCAGTCTCTACTTTCATCCCCTAATAACATTAAATGTATTTTTTAAAAGGCTACAATTTAGATTTTAGAGAGGAGAGTTTTGCCTTTGCTCTGTGGATAAGTAAATGTTCCTTCTTCTAGTAATGATTTCTTCTGTTTTATAACTCACTGTGAATAATCACTGTATCAATGAAAATGACCACATGCTTTTGTACTTGATATTCTCTTAGCCTGTTTTTGCACACTGATTGCTATTAGACTTTTTTTTTCCTCATACCCTGTTGTGAGGCTGTACCTTGCATCTGCACCAAATAAGTAGCATACGTTTTCAATTGGCAAAAGATTTGGGTGTACACATTTGTTTTGTGATTTAGTATAGCAATATATTAGGTAAAAAGCTTATGCCAGCATGTGGCCTTGAGAGCTTTAGTTTAATTCTAGATGGTGCTGAGCATGTCAGAAATTTTAGCCATGGACATTGCTGTCAGAAATCTGTATCCAAGGACATACGTAGTTCTGGAACATATCCAGACCTTAAATGCAAGGTTTAGCATGTCAATAGGTATAGACTGACAATCTGTAAGTGTAAGATCTGGGGATTATTCCTAGATCCTTTCTCCTTTATGTTTACATACCCATAAATTACCCTGGAGAATGGAGGCAGGAATGATGGTTTGATATTAGGGTTTTGCCTGCCTTGCTTTGCTTACATGAGTTCATGAAAACTGGAAATGAACAAATTTTGCACTTCTGCTGGTCTAAAGGAGCATATAGGAGTTGTGCATAATCAACCATACTTGACTGAGAAAATCTAAGAAAGAAAACAGAAGGGAGGGTTGGGGGTGGTGGGATGGTGGGTGTTAACAGTGGAAGACCAAGTTGAGGATTACAACTGGTAGTGCTGGTGTTATGGGTCAGGCAGCAGGACCTGTTCTTGAGGTAGCCTAATTAAAAAATGTACCAGTAGGGTAGAAAGTGCTGACCTGTGGGTGAGTGGGTTTAAAAAAAAGGGGAAGAAAAGGAGGGGTTTGGTGAGTGTTGGCCTCTGATAAAGGACTTAACCTTTGTGTAGATTTATGCTGGCACTAGAAAGATAGGGAGGTGTGAGATAACAGTAGAAAGGATTTAATAGTAGTTATTGTAGCTTCTCTCTAGCTTTGATGCCAACATGTTTTCCCTGAAAACTGAATAGCCTCATTTCCAGGAGTGGCAAGTATCCCCACGCTGCTTTTGTGGGAGTGATTCTTTGACCCTTACGGAGCTTATTTCTATTTCCTTCTGAAATAAATCTTTTAAATGTTCTTTCCTTGCAAGATTCTACTTAAAGAATTCTAAAAAATGTTTAAATCTTTGCTTCTGTCCTTCCACTTGTAACTTTTATATTAACTTCCTCTCTGTGCTACATCATTTCCTGTTTCACGCTAGCCAATGAGGACCACTGGCCAAAGGTATGTAAGATCATTTTCCTCTTTTTTTTTTTTGTTTTGTTGTTTTGTTTTGGTTTTTTTTTTTTTTTGTGTGTGTGTGTGTGTTTCCTGTTGTTGATATGTAGGTCGTCCACCTAAATACAACACGGTGCTGGGGTTCGGGGCTTTGACGCCCACGTCCCCTCTGTCCAGTTATCCTGACTCCCCAGAAAATGAAAAGACAGAGACCACATTTACTTTCCCTGCAGCTGTTCAGCCTGTGTCCCTGCCTAGCCCCAGCTCCACAGACGTAAGTAACTCTTGGGGAGGGGGTTACTTTTAGAATGCTATGCAGAAACAGCCAGAAGGAAAATAATTCCAGTTTTGTTTCTTTAGTCTCACTCGTCATTTGTCCTGATTCAGTGCAGTGAAACAACCCAGCATTTTTTTAACACCCTCCCTTTTTCCTCCTGCACCTACATTCTTGTCTTGTGGAGATGTTATTTATAACTCCTTCAGTGGATTGAAACATACATTGGGAGGCACTAGGCATGGTAGATGAGCTCATTTCCTTTGTGCAGTGTCTGAGATCTTGTCTGACTGAATTGAATCTGTCATCCATGAAAAAGGGGGAAGGGGAGAATGAAAAGTATTACTTACAGAACATAATAACAAAATGTTATGGTGTTTTTGTAATGAGAGAAGAAGGGAAGCCACTTGGGTCACACAGAACAGTCAGGAGCAGCATATGCAGCACAAGTCTGTCAATTCTGGTGTATGGGTGTAGATAAATCCATCACTCCTGTGGTCAGATGGCAGAATCTCTCTTGAGCAAAACCTGGTCACACTGTTAAAATTTATAAAGAATAGAGCATCCTTGTTTTAACTTCATTCGAAGATAAGATTTGCTATTCAAAGCACAACCTTTTTTAAACTGCTGAGAACTGTCCAGTTCTTCAATTTTTAATATGTCTTGCAAAAACATGATGAAAAAAAAAAAGGTCATGCATAAACTGTAGAAGATAAATAGTGTGGTGAGAATTGGACTGAGTCACTCTAGGTCCAAAATGACATAAAGACGAGATTGTACGATATGGTTTGTCTGAAGGTGTACTGTCACTGTTCAGCAGGGGTGGAACATTTCACAGAAATTCTCAGGAGTTGTAGTGTACTTCCAGTAAAATTCTTGTATTTTAAGGACTTGTACTTACTAAGCACAGCTTAAAAATTAAAAGGCGTTTGCTTATTTCTTCATACCAGTGCTTCCAACTCCCTCTGCAGTCTGAGTCAGATCTGTCTCTTCCTCCCCCCACCCCCCTTTTTTTTTAGACATATTATCACATACAATTGATGCCCAAACATTTGAAATGGGCTTTAAGGAAGAGTTGGGCTCCTTTATTTTCATCTATTCGGTTGCAGCGTTCTAAGTACATAGACTGAGACACCAACTCTACTGGCCCTGTACTATTGGAGAATAGAAGTCAACTTCTTGCCCCTGAACTGTGTTTGTTCTGCAGAGGTAACATGAATAGAAATAGTGCAAGTGTGTCTGAGTCACTGCAATAAATAGATGCAGTTCTGATACCCAGGGAATATGTATGTGAAATGAAAAGGTTCTCTTTCATATAGCATTTTTTGAGAGCAGTACTTGACTGTAAAAACCCTTTCCTGACAATCAGCCCTTTATTGTCAGTCCCATCTCATGGGGAAGGTGGGGCAGCTCCATCTCTGGGCACTTAAAAAAAGTAAACAGTACCAGCTAGTGAACATGCTGGAGAGCACATTTCTTATATTGGCCCCTAGAGAAGGACTGGATCATGTGGTGGGGGGTCTTTGCCATCTCTGACTTGTGTGTGTACACTGCCAAGTCTTTCCCCACTGTGCTAAAGCTCTCAAAACAGTATAATGAGTTGTTGCCATGTTTTCTGCAGTGCTCTGTGGCAGCAAGCTAAATCAGAATAACAGATTTTCTGTAGCATTCTACTCCTAAATGTCTTGAATTGTCTGGATTTGAATCACTGAATCACTGAATCACAGAATGTTAGGGTTTGGAAGGGACCTAGAAGATAATCTAAGAAGATCATCAAGTTCATAATAATATTTAGGTCTAGGTTCTGAATTGCTTTAATATTCATTAATTAATGAAAATCAAAGTATTTTAAAGGAGACACTGGAAGATTATACAGCAGGTAATTAACATTCTCTCTTACCTTAGCATATTACAGTATAGCACAGTAGCAGTCTTTCCCTTTTAGGTCCTAAGTAAATCTCCTTTAACATGTTTCCAGTCAAGTCATTTAGTTTATACACATGCAACAGCACTAACATTTTTATTGGTTTAATTTAAAAAAAAATATTTTATCCCAAAGTCCCATTCAATGCTATTTTGCTATCTATTGGGCTAATTTGGTTGACTTTTCAGAACTATTTGGTATTCAATTCCATATAAAATACATAGAATCATAGAATGTTTAGGGTTGGAAGGGACCTCCAAAGGTCATCTACTCCAGTCCCCCTGCAGCAAGGAGGGATACCCTCAACTAGACCAGGCTGCTCAGAGCCTTGTCCAACCTCACCTTGAATATCTCCAGGGATGGGACCTC
>JAOEGS010010809.1:32661-67752 GCA_025447755.1 Corythornis vintsioides
TCTCCAGCCTTCCTGTAGGCCCCCTTCAGGTACTGGAAGGTGGCTATAAGGTCTCCCCGGAGCCTTCTCTTCTCTAGAAAGAGGAAAATATATTTCAAATTGCTCTTATTTTTTGTAAAAAAAATTTAATTAAATATAGGCTGTTAAACAAAATTTGAACCTTCAGGGGCAGTAAAATATTAGAAAGGATGTATCTACGAGATACATTTGTCTGTCATTACATAATTCTTACTTGCTAATCATAAAGAGAGGAATGGGTTCCCATTGCCATCTTGAGCTTCTGTTAATATGCTCTCACAAAATTGCTATATAAGCTTGTGCAGTCACATCCTTTGATTTCCCCCATTGATATGTTTGACATGATGCTTCCTTTTTCCATCTGAGTTTTGAGAACTTAACAATATGTGCATTCTTGGCTGGAAAAGTGCTATAAAATGTTGGGAAAGTACTGCGTATTTAAACACCAACAGTATGAGGCATGATGGAGTTGAAGACGAAGAGGAAGATTAGGTCTTTAGCATTTAAGGAACTGAATTAGGTGTAGATACACTGAAATGTTCATGCCCCAGTTTATGACCAGTGCTACCACTAAGAACTGTCCCGCCTGTCACCAGCAGTCTTTTCTTATCCCTTAAATGCCCCCTATGTTGTTCCAGCACAGATACATTTGAGGCCACACTGTGATCTGTGTAAGGGAACTGGTATAGCTAAAAATTGTTAGTCTTGGCTAAGATGGTGCCCTAATCCAGTTAATTTCATAGTCACACACAGATTTCATAAACACACAGGTTTGTGCCAGCCTCATGCAGGGGACTGAAATGAGTGTCTGGGCACACAGAGAAGGCAGGATCAGTTTTTTGGCAGGGAGGCCAGTCCATGTCATGTTGAAGAGGGTCTACACTTTTAGTAGATGCTGTGAATATAGGAAGGTCTGTCTGTTCTAAATGGGACAGAAAATGTTGTCTATAATTACAGCCTCCAACTTTAGGGGATATAAAAATGAAAACATGGCAAGTCCATGGCTAAGTAAAAGGCTGTTTCAGAAGTTTCAGTTAAAACAGTAGAGCAGTTCCTCAGGTAAATAAAACAAGAGAGATGCAGTTTTGCTTATCTTAAAAGGGTTTTTCCATTAATTTGCTAAGGCTTTAGAATGGCAATTTGATATTTAGCATTTGGGTTATCTCTGTCTTTAGCCAGCCTATGAAAATTACAAATCAAGACAACCACTTGGCACCAGGCACCATGACCCAGAACAGCCTTCTTGCTTTTGTTCTGAATTCTCGTTCTCTGAATGACAGGGATAAATTCTGAAGGAAGGATGAAGCTGGAATTTGGGATGGGATTGATGATAAAGGTGGAGGGGTAGAAAAGGAGGAATAGAACCTGGGGAAAGGAAGCTGGTAATGCAATAAGCAGGATTGAGCAAAATTTTTTGATTTTTTTTTTTCCTTTGGCCATTGGCTGTGAACAGCTGTGGATTTTGTGCATGTGTATTGTCATCTCAGCACATTCAGCCACACTGCACAGTGACTATCTGTGTTACTTCAGGTTTAGCAGCACTCAGTTTAGAAGGCTCCTGGTCTATATTTCTAAATGTCTCCCCCTCAAGAAGCAACTGCATGTGTCTCTTCTGTAGGTCTCCTTCTTCAGGGTATTAAGCAAACCAGGTTTGATTTTCAACAGTTTTTTTACTAACAATTTTGCACGTGAGCCAGTTACCAAGTACCATTGTGTAGTCTCTGGCAACCAAAGCATCTTAACACATGTGATTGTCTAGAATGAGAATTTTCTTCTAAAACATGAGAATTTTGCTCTTAAATTTTTTCATAGGTTGCAGAGGATTTTGGTTTAGCTTATATGACATCTCCTGCCTGCCTTCCTTTCCTCGTATTCACAGAATGCATGATAGAGCAAAAGAAGTTCTTCCCAGGCTGGTTACACAGATCACTTGACAAGAGGCAGGAAATGTCACTCATTTAATTCTTCATTTAATAACTTGGTGTTAAAAAATGAAGTAATACCATAAACCAACTCTCTGTGATCCCTACCAGTTGCAGAACCAAAACATGGCACTAGAAATTGGCTAAAGATTGATCCTTTACAAAAAAACATGACATCAGTGCTAACCTTGGAAATTAAAAGAAGAATAGCCTTCCCTTTGGAGAAAGGTCTCATCAGCAATAAAGCAGGGAAATAGAGGACTGAGCAGATTGCTTGTGTGTAATTCTTCTAATATGTTTAATATTTTATCCATAGTAGAGAATAGTGTCATTTTTCTTGCCTGGCAACTTAATGTTTAAGTGCATGGCCATATCTGCTATCCCTCCAAACTGATAAAAGACTGTATGGATCAAAATGAAACCTTACACACCTTGATTATTTCACACAGAGGGGAGTGTTAGGTGCTCAGTGTGATTCAACACACAGGTCTTTAGATCATGATCTTGCCAATCTGGCATGTGTGTGAAAGTTAACCAAAGTTAGTGTTTCAGACTCTGTGTGGGGCCTTGAATGTGTTGGGTTACCAGGACAGTTCACAGGCATGAAAGCAGAGGGCTGGCATGCCCTTCTTCTCTGTGGATGCTGAGCCATCTTTATTTCATGCCTGATGTTCAAATATCTGAAAAACAAAGAAAAACAAGCAGAAGCACCACCACAGCTCCAAGCATGAGATGGGAGTAACAGGAAGAGAGAGAGAAGGAAAAGTGACTCTGAGATACTAATAGCTATATATATATATCAAATCTCTGATGGTGGTGTGATAGTAACTAAAACTAGAGTTTTTAAGAGACACTGCCAGTATTTTTTCCATTTCTTTTAAAAAACCTTTAGCTAGAAATTCTTTCTTGTTGTGCCTTCATCCTGGCTCTCAGACTCTGTTAGTGATGAATCATAAGCAACTCTCTATAGAGAGTGAGAAAATTTGGAGTCATCGTTTTTTGGTGCAACTTGAGGTAATCTAAGTGAAGGGAAAAGAATTGGCTCAGAAAGTAATTCATTCTGTGCTTTTTCATTTACAAGCACATCACCTTTTCCTTCTAGTTTCATTTTTAAAGGAGACTTAAATACTTGGCAGTGTTAGGGTTTCTTACATACATTACAAGCCAGAGACAGCCTCATTAGCCTGGAGTTGTGTCTACATCCAGAAATGAGAAGGGTTAAGAAAGTGGGTAGATTATCACTTCAGGCAAAAACAACAATAACAAAAAGGAGAGTAAGGGGCAAATCTTAAGAAAGGCTGTGGGTGAAGCAGTTTTTAAACAAGACTGTGGTAATAAGAGTTTGCTGTAAAATTTTTCCTTGGGAGGACAAAGGGAGTGTTTTGAAGGACCCACGTCAGTGTTTCTGACATTCTGCCTGGTTTTCCTGTTTCACAGCCTAAAAAGAGCTTGACCATTTGGAATCCCCTTAGAAACAGTTTGTGCTGTAAACTTTGCTTTCAACTAGAATGTAGATGTAAAAGGTCAAAGTTCACTTTTTGACTTCTCTGTCTCTTTCTCTTACCCACACCCCTTCCCCTCAATTTTGTAGGGTGATATCCATGAGGATTTTTGCAGTGTTTGCAGAAAAAGCGGTCAGTTGCTGATGTGTGACACATGTTCACGTGTTTATCACCTGGATTGTCTGGACCCACCTCTGAAAACCATTCCCAAGGGCATGTGGATCTGTCCCAAATGTCAAGACCAGGTATTGTTTGACAGGGAGAGTTATATACAATGCACTACAAAGATTTATTTTTTTAATGTTAAAAGAAAATAACCAGATCACTTGGCTTACTTAGATCAAGGCAGCCTGACATGGAGTAGATCTATTTGATTTGTAATAAGGCTTCTGTGATTTTAATCAAAGTACCTCTGTTGGAATGTGTGCAAATACAGAACTGTTATGCACTGCTTCCAGATTTGGGGCCTTTACTTCTTACCCTTGTGTTTTCACTCTTTTTCTGGGCATGCAAACTTTTCAGAAAGGTTCTCTATGACCTGTAGAAATTCTGCTGTTCCTATTAAGCTCATTGTTTCTTCAAAAGTTACTAATATATTCTTCTCACAAATAAATAAAACATTTGCAAATGTCTATCTCAATAGATAGAGTAAATAGAAGCTTCCAGCTTGCTCATATAAATCAAACACCAGAGAGGTTGTGTTCAGTGATCTCTTTAATATCCACTATTTTATAATAAGGATAGGTGAAAAGTTTGGTGTTTCTTCCTTTCAGATTGCTCTCTGAAAGTACATAATTGAGGTGAACAGATTATATTTTAATACTTTGTTTATAATTTTGTTGAGATTACAAGACAAACAAGTAAACTGTGGTATTCCTAACTCCTCTATGGAACTGCAGAAGTTGCAAGGGCTTGCTGATAGTCAGCAGGCTGAAACTTAGTGTTCTGTCTGCTGAAGCACATTGCTTGATTGCCCACATGACCTTTGGTTAGCCAGCTGGCAACGTAAGAGACCAGCCTGACGTAGGATATGCTGCAGAGAAGAACAAGAATGCAAAACTCATATGACTTGGTCAGTAGTGACCAGAGAGGAGGGAATATTACCACTTCCCTGTTCCTGTGGTTGACTACTCTCACCTTATCCCTGCTCTTCATATTTCTGTGACAGGTTCCTACAAAATCAGGGGGAGGAAGTCTGTGTAATTTCACCGTAGTGACCAAGTCCTATATCTTCTGAGACATCTCTCAGATTCATCTGTTAAAAATACTTGTCTTTCCTTTCAAAATAAAGTTTGGTAGGAAGGAATATGTGGGAAGGATCTGAAAGACATATATGGTTCTTACCCTGATAAAGGAGGTTTGACAACTCTATTAAGATGATGCTGATAAGAGGAGACAGGAGGGTTTCATGTTTTAATAGCCAGGGAGTGCAATCTTTGAATGTACTGTGTGGAGACTATTCTGTGCCATGAAAACTTTTCTCCCAGAACAACTAAGATCAGCAATTTGTCTGAACCATGAAATAATGTTTATGTCTTCTGGCAAATTTGAGTTCAGATACATTATCCTTTCATTCCTCTTTCAAGTTGTTCAGTTTCATTAGTAGACTTTATTTGTGGCTGTGGAGGGAATTTGAGAAAGTGCTGACATTTGTTAAGAAACATACCTGCTTTGAGCCATGATACAGTTGTGAATAATTCCCTCTGTTAAATCTCAGAACAGGTCTGTGAAGCTTCATGTTAACAGGGCTGAGGCTAATCATAGTCATAAAAAGAAAATCTTCAGTCTTTCTCCTTTTTGCTTTCTTAGAGGTACATTGTGTACCAGCTAAATCCCTAAACACTTTTCTTTCAGATGCTAAAGAAAGAAGAAGCAATCCCATGGCCAGGAACTCTAGCAATTGTTCATTCATATATTGCATATAAAGCAGGTAGGAAATTGGAGAACAACACTTTCATTTCACTATTAATAATGGAAGATGTTATTTTGGAAATGGGGTAGACCAGTACTTCCTTTACAAAAGGAGATTAAAGGAGAATAACTTTAATCACTAGTGAAGTGAAAATACCAGTCTAAATATCTGTTAAGCCTTCTGTGATGCTTGTATAGTAAGTGAAATCTGGGGAGTGATTTAGTGAAGTTGTTGATTTGACTTTTAAACACAATTACCCTCTTTATGTGAAGCAGATTAGATCTTCTGTCTAGTGTTGTAATGGGAACATTTAAAATATTCTGATGAATATTTTGTTTTGCAGCAAAAGAAGAGGAAAAACAGAAACTACTTAAATGGAGTTCAGATTTAAAACAGGAAAGAGAACAACTAGAGCAGAAGGTCAAACAGCTCAGCAATTCTATAACGGTGAGTGTTGCCCTCCCAAATAACTCTGCACCTGTCCCCAGTGCTTGAATGCAGAGAGAAAACTAGAGAGTGATTCCATTTACCAGACCTGTCTTCCACTGGATTTACTGACAGTTGAGTGAGCAGAAATGAAATACAGGCAGCATATACTTATGTTGAGTCATGTATACATGATCCATGCTGATCATATATTGTAGATGTGCAGTGCAAATATACAATATCAATAGGTGACAAACATAACCTGGGGCATTAAGTGGCTCAATGAAAGAAGAATGGTTTGGCCTCTCTCTTCTGGTGTGCTTTCTAGACCTTCCTAATACAAAAGTGACCGTTTTACTCATGACTTGACTTTCAGGCTCTTGAGATGTTTGTCTTGGCAGTCAGCAGCTGGATGCTGTGCATGCCTCTGCATAATGCCATACACTGAACCCGAGGCTGGAGTTTCCACCTTAGTTTATTGCAGTAACTGGAGCACACATATTCATTTGTTCTCTCTTCTCACCTTAATATGCAAAAACAGGCTCTTAACTTGACAGTGTAGTGTAGCCCTGGTCAGTATCACTGAATGAAAAATGTGGAAATCTCTTATGTGGCAGCATCTGTCAGACTGGATATGTAAGTACAGATTTTCCTTTTTAAAAACATACACTTTCTGGTCTGCCTATCTCCACCTATTAGAACAAAAGTGTTCCATGTTTATAGACCCTCTGAAAGCCAATAATGAAATTGATTGTGAGCAAACAAGTGGTGAGAGGTGCTCCAGCAGTTCTGGAGACTGTCATCATAGCTGGGCATAACCTGGGCAGCGCTAGTGCACTAAACTGTTTCTCAAGGAGATGCACCATGCAGATGCAAGCCCTTAACCTGAAAGATTGACAAGAGGTAATGAGAATAGTTTATTATCTGTGATCAAGTTGTTTTGTTTCATTGGAGCTGCCAAAAGAAGACTCATTGGGTCTGAATTTAGTGGTGTTTTTATGATGCAATGAGCTGTATGTGAAAATAATGAAGCTGAAATTGACAGTGTCTTGAGATCAGTGTGGACAGAAGGTTTAAAAATTGGAGGAAGGTTGTAATCTTCATCTAAGAACCTGAATGTTACAGACATAGCTACCATCTTCTCCTTTTTCTGAGTGTCGAATACAGAGATGTGTTTTTTCACCCTTGAAATAATTTGTAGGCTATTTTTTTAAGTTACCTTGCCCTGACTGTCAGCTAATGAGCTGGCTAGGTTACTACCGTTTCTAAGAGAAAGAAGTGGCCACAAAATAAGATTTTCAAGCAAAGAAGGAAGGGCTTGTTTTTCTTTTCAAGTGCCCCTCTATTTATTGAGAAGAGGAAGTGATGTTCCTGCTAAAATGTACGTGAAAGCAAAGGCTGTGTCCCATTAGCAGCATGCACACAGTCAGCAGTCAGCTGCAGCAGGATGCCTGAGTTTGCAGATCTGAGCTAAAGAAATTTCAGCAATGCAATACTCATAGAAAAAATAATAAGAACGTACACTTGGAAGTTTCCCTTCAAAAGGAACATGAAAGGATGGAGCTGTCTGTCTTCTGCACAACACCTTGGGATGAAAGGACCATACCAAGAGACAGCTACCTGATGGCAGTTTAATTCCTCAGCCTGCAAATACGAATTCTCCTGTGAACACAGCCCTGAAACCTTTTCTTCTAGGCTGAGAAAGTGAAATTGTAGCTGCATTTTTTTCTGCGTATTTAGATTTAGATCTGTGAACACCATACTCCTTTTCTTACCTTCTTTCAGTCGTAAGCTTGAACATACTACTGCTTTTCTGTTTTGCTGCAGAAGTGCATGGAAATGAAGAACACCATCCTTGCAAAACAGAAGGAGATGCACAGCTCCTTGGAGAAGGTAAAACAGCTGATCCGCCTCATCCAAGGCATCGACCTTTCAAAACCCATAAACTCTGAGGTCAATTCAGTAGCCATCTCCAACGGCATGGACTCCACTAACAATACTAACGCTGCCACCTCCACCTTAGCCCCCTCCCCTTCCCAGAGCTGCATGGTGAACTGTAACAAGGGCGATGAGACTAAATAACACAGTGAAGTTAAGAAGGAGCCAAGGGAGGTGGCGGCGAGGAGGAAGAGCAAAATAATGAAACTCTAGAAAAGCAAAACCGGATTTCTTCTGGAAAGTGCAGAATTCTTTAGTTCTTTGGTTCCAGAGAGAGCGTGAAGATGCTTGTGCCGGGCGGCACCGGAGTTTGCCAATTGATCCTTCTTATTCTGTGTGTACATGCGAAGTTTGGAACATGTTACATGAATAGTGCCAGCTGGGGGTTCTTTGCCAGCACCATGCCAAGTGAAATAATATATTTACTCTCTCTATATTTTACACCAGTGTGTGCCTGCAGCAGCCTCCACAGCCACTATAGGTTTGTTTTATTTTTGTTTGGGGTGAGGAGCAGGGATGAGGGAGGAGAGCAGGTTTCAAATCCTTATTTGCAGAACAGTTTGTTTAACTAGGGGAAAACAAAAACAAGTCCAAAGAGCCTGTGGGCTTTTCCTGTTTCTAAACTCTCAGTACTATTAAACCAAAAAAACAGAAATATAAGTTATCAAATCCCAGTGCCCAGAAGGGACATGTCTATCAAATAAGCAGTATTTACTATTGTTTAGACAGGAGATGTACAAAAGGAAAGGAGATGGACGTTTCACTGAGTAACCAGCACACGTGCAGGCTGAGGATCTACTGTCCCAACTGCTTAGGTTAATCCTGTTTGTTCACTTTAAACCACAGACATGCTTTGCAGAATTGGTTTGGGTCCCCACACTCATCCAGAAAGCCTATGTTGGGAATGGGAAAACAGAGGGCCAGAATCCAGTGTCAGCTTGGAGCATTGGATGGAGGTGTCCCAAGAGAAAATGTGCATCGATTACTTGAAAATGATATTCCAATCCTTTTCTATATTTATAAACAGCAAAGGTATCCTGAACAAAGTAGCACATGACCCAGATGTGTGAACTGAACAGAGAAATGTCCTTTTCTTTCACTTCCTTTATCTTCTTTTGGTAACAAGAACTAAATAAGGAATAGAAAAGCTGTTTTTCAGGCTGACAGTCTAATTAAAGAGGTAGATGGGACCTTGCATGGTATAGATTAGAAGTAATAGTGTCAGTGAGATACAGTGAGTCTTTGTGAGTCCTTGTGTCATCGTTTTGGGCACTGTTTTTTTATGCAAGGGCGAAATCTTTGTATCTGGGGTAAAAAAAAAAAAACAAAAAACTTTTTTAAATTAAAAAGGAAAATAAAAGATATTGAGGTCTTCCTAGTGTTACTTAAAATAAGATCAAAGTAAGAAACATTGTAAAAAAAAAAAAACAAAAAAAAAAACAAACAACAACAACAAAAAAACCTACAAAAGTGCTATTTGTTTCCTAAACAAGTGATTTCTATTAAAAAGGTGTCAGAACTGGAGAAAATGCTGTGTACTTAGAATTTTTTAACACAGACTTTGCTTATTTATGATGACATTCTGCTGTGTTTGTGTTTTAAAATCCAATGGGACAGTTTCCATAGATGATACCATACATGTTACTGGCTAAACTCTAAAGAGAATCAATTCCTACAGTGCTGGATCTCACCCCACCTGGAGGATCTGCCAGGCTTGTCTCTGCTGTTACCATGTCCCCCCCCATCCTTTCCTGTGTTTGTAACCCAGAGAAAAGCAATTGGCAGTGTGCTTGTTTAAGGCTTCTGTAGTTTTGTGATACAAACTGATTGGAGCTCGAGAACGAAAGACAGGGAGTTGGTTGGGCTGAAAGCACCTTCCCTTAGAGCCTCTTGTTGAAGAACTTCATCTCTTACCTACAGTCTCTTCACTCAAGATAACAAAGCTTGCCCTGTGCTTCCTGTCATTGTGGAGTCTGACTCAGTTTAGAGAGCTGATTCTGGTCACTTAGGGTTGTGTCCCAGAGCTGCCTAGATTCATTAGGGCACAGAAACAGTTGGGCAAACCCCGTTTCCACTGGAAGTACTGGGGAAACTCCGTTTAATTCCAGTCGGAGAAGAGTTGAGCCACTAACACACCCTGTGTGAGGCAGTCCTGGTGTGGTGCCCTTGAGAGCATGCGTGGGTGGCAAGGCAGAGCTGCTCCACTCCTGCTGAACAGAGCAAAGCTTTGGATTTCAAGGATGCATTTCTGAGCAAGAAGTGGGGAATACTCCAGACACTACATAGCCTGAGAGTCTCTTTGCTGCCACAGCCAAGTACGCTGCTGCAGGATTCTTGGAGTTGTTTTCTTCCCTCTCCTTTACATTGCCCTTGTGCCCTTTAAGGACTTTTATTTTTGCTGTAGGAGAGTGCACTATTTTCAGTTCTGTGCTCAAAACTGATATCCCAAGTTCTCACATTTGTCTGTAGTTGGGAAAGTGACTCTTGAGCACACTTTGCAGCCAAACCCGTGATAACCTCAGCTCTGTCTTTTGATGTTTGGGTTCTGTTCTGAACAAGCAGAGCTAGGAGGATAAGTTAGCACAAGTGGCAGGTTGATAGCTGGGCAGATGATGTCAAAACTGAACTAAAAATGTCCTTGCATCAACCCAATTACCAGTGAGGGTCATTACCATGGGCAGTAATGAGGCAGCAACCCATGGCATTTAAACAAAGGACTATGTATTTCAAGGGATGAAGAGAAGAAACAAACTGAACATGAACATTCTTTCTTTAGAATATAAGCCAGCAGCTAACAGCCATATACTGAGAAGAAACTGCCTTTTGGTCAGGTTTTCTCCAGTTTACCACTTGAGTAATTCTTGGCATAATCTTCTGAAGCATCGAGTATGTTCCTGGTAAGAGACAGTCTCTAGGGATAGGTGTGCTGAGTCTTCATGGTTCTCCTGTTCTTATTTCTGGTGTTATCTTGAGCAATCTTGGCAGCACTGCACTATTTGGGAGTAGCAAGCTGTGCCTCAAGTCTTGATAGTCCTTCTGTTTTCTTTGCCAGTTCAGGAGGGGATGGAAGTGAAATTCACTGGTAACCATATTTAAATCTAAGTGCAGTTAACCAGCCAGGAGGTTTTTAAAAACAGCTATTACTGCTTTTCTGAGGTATCTGCTTGTCTCCAGAAACCAAGCAGGTAACTATCAACTTTTATGTCCCTTTTGTTACAGTATTTGTGTTCCAGACTGTAAAAGGATTTCTTCAGTTAATCATTACCTGGTAGAGAAATGGTCTTAACATGGACTTTTTGATGCTGCTAGGTAGCTTTCTCTCTCACACTGATCCTGTTTGGATGCTTTCCCTCCTGGCTCTGCAGCAGTATCAGTCAATAGGCAAAGAGTATTCTTGTGGCTACACTGACACTGGCAAAGATTTTGCTGCATAGGCACAAATAAGGTGAAGCAGATCAGAGAGAAGAAATGGAAAGACATAAGGAGGGAAGGTGAGGGTAGGAAAAATCCAGGAGTGAAACAGGGCTCTGTTATGATGAAACAGATTATGGAAGTTGTCAATTTCCCTCTTGCTTTCCCTGCCTTTTCATAACCTACTCACCTCCTCCCTAAGCTCCAACACCTCATCCTGGAGCTGTGCCACCCGGCCCAGCACGTTGCCACCCAGCCCAGCAGGTCTTCAGGAGCTGAGGGCCAGCATCAAGGCTGTGTTAAGCAGCAGCCCACAGGGCACCCTACTGGAAGAAAGGTTGTCCCAGCTCTTGCATGTTAGTAGGGAGTAAGCTCTGTGTCTGTTGTTCTTCACTCTGTGGTATCGAAGCAGATGTCAAATGCTTCTGATAGAGGAACTCAGCCCAGTCCCCACCTAGGAAGGAAGAAGTACTTAAGGGCATGTTTACTATCTGGAGTGAGTGGAGCAGTGGTGTGGAAGGACAGCAGTGGTGAGTGGTTTCGGGCTGCTGGCGCTCAACCAGTTTTCACCACCTGAGAATTTGCATCTTTTTTTCTTTTTTCTCAATTTACATTGGGAAATGTATGCTTCAACCCATTCCTTACCCTTTGTTGCCTTTTACCTTGTACTGTTGGAAAAGTATTGTTGCCACTGAACTTCAAGAAATCTCTTTTCTTAATGAACAACCAGAATGGCCTTGGGGGTGTAGCACAGGCAGGAAGGGGAGGCAGTGGCATACACAGGTCCAGCACCAGCCTGTGCCAGCTCCCAGGGAGGTGTTCAGTGGCACCCTTGATTTTGTATCCCCAGCACCGAGGAGTGATACCACCAGCAGCACTGGGAAGATGCTCTGTGTGTGCAAGCAACAGCAGGTGCTCCCCTTGCCTCAGTATCCAGATCCTGGCATCTCGTGACAAACTTGAGGAGGAGAGAACTTCCTTAGAAAGAAATCCCTCCATACCTCACCTTCCCCTCTGTAAAGCAGGTGCTGGCAGTTCTGACATTGCTAGAGCTGTTTTTCCTGGGCTGTGGGCACTGTTGAAAGGAGAGGTACAGTCGTGCTGTGTTCTGGGTGCGGCAGGAGGCTGCGTGTTTCTGCTTGTTCTGGGCTAATGTGTAATTTCTAATCATAATCTCATGTGTTTCTTTAATTATCACTGGCATCAAAACAGCAATTGTCTCTAGAGCCAGGAGTAGCATCTTACCCGTCAACTCTTCCTTCCAGATGGTACCTCGTTTCTGAGTCATTCTTAATGCCATATGTGACAAGCAGACAGGACCCTCCTTCGGGAGGGTTTTTGCCACTGCATAAGCCCCTGAGGCTTTCCAGCAGCCCCAAGCAACCAAAGCCAACAGATAGTTATGTCCCATTAACTGCTTCCCTCCAGTTACAGCTTCAGTACCCCCCCCAAGCACTCTTACACTGGCAGAGGCACCTTGACTGCCTCTCGCACACCCACAGAAGCAAAGCAGAGGTTGCAAACTCCATTAAGCAAAGTTGAAGCAAAGTAGTTGAGTGGGGGGAGACTGCTAGTGCCAACCTGTATAGGCTCCTACAGAGAAAGGAAGCAACTTGGCTACGTCAACAGCCATGGAGCCCACAGTGCAGGAAAGAGGTGCTGAGCTGCTGCTTGCCTGGGAGGGTTGGTGCAGCAGTGGGGTGGTTTCCCATGCAGCATTTTGTCTTTTGGGGGCTGACTGGCTCTGATTTGAGAACACCCACGTCACCTGCAGCTGAGGACAGGTTGGTTTGAGAAGGTGTCTCTGCTTGTATAGAGAAAATACTCAGGCCTCATGTTCTTGTGATCGTGGTGGCACCATCTCAGTAGACTTGTTGATACCACAGCCCTGCCTACATGCCGTGCTTCATCCCATCCCCCACACCCCAGCGTTGAACCCAAAACCAAGCTGTAAAGTGGGAGTCCTGGCTTGGGGTCGGACCAGGAGCTGATGCTGAAGAGCACCATGTCTGAAATCCCTGGTGTGCCCGACTTCTGCAGATACTTCTGGTTAACAACCCTCAGTTCTGGCAGCACGGCCACCGTGGCTGCGGGCCTGGTGCTGTGAGGGGACAGTGGCAGCTCTTCTCCTGGCCAGGTTTCTGCACAGCAGAGCCACAGCTCTGCCCTCCGTGAGCTGGCGCTGCCTGTGCTGTGCTTCTCCCTGCCTATCTCCCATCCTTGCAGGCCCTGATGTAAAATGCCCTTTCTGACCGGTACTGCTCTGTTGTCACAGAATCACATAATGAGAACACTGACTTGTGAGCTGGTTTGGGTTTTTTTAAATATCTCTATTTTTTTTTAGCCTGATGCTCATAGTGATCTGCAGTCTCTTTGCTGCCTTCCAAGTCCCTTGTGGTTTCAGTTTTGGTACAAATGTGTTTAGACTTTAGCAAATTAAAGTTGGGGGGGAGGGGGTACAGAGCATCTGATCAATTTGTATTTATTTATTTTAACATTTTACTAAATAAAACACAATAAAACCTCTTGTCTCCTTAGCTGTATGTACCAGGTGGGGACAGGAGTTCCCACAGGCACAGGCGCGGTGGCATAGAATGTCCCCTGGCCCCAAAGTGGTTTCTGAACGTGGCTCTGTGTGATGGCTGCAGCACATTCTGGCTCAAGGCTTGCTCTCTTGGCAGGGAGAAGGCTGCTGCCTTCATAGAAATTAATTTTAGCTCTAAAAGGGATTGTGCTTGATTAAGAAAACCTTCACGGGCTGACTTAGTGGTTGCCTCCAGCTGATGCTGCCTGGCAGAGGGCACACGGATACCAAAACTGAGCTGGGTTTTTTCCAAGTACCTACAGCTTGTAGACCCATTTTGGGCTAAGGACTGGCTGGGCTGATAAGAGTTGTCTGAAAACGATGGAGCACAGTGCTTCTGCTGCAGGCACAGCAGCAGACTGTCCAATAACCCTGCAGAGACAACTTGGCCACCAAAGAAACATCCAGAAGAAGCCTGTCCTGTCCTAACACTTCTCCACTACCATGTCTCTAGCAGAGAACAGGCTTAACTACTGTCTAGATTGGATCTGAAGTGGTCTTGTGGCTTAGTGTAGCAGCAGAACAGTGGTCGTAAGTTTTGGCTCTACTAAACAAGGACTGTCTGTGAGGGAATGTTTGGGTGGAGCTGTGCTTGGCTCCACACTGATTGCCAGTGTCTTCCCAGCTCTTTCCTGAATAAAGCCTCAACAACTTGCTCCTTCCACCCACCTTGTGCTGGTGCAAGGCTGGCAGCTCCTGTGGCCCAAGAGCCAGTCTTCTAACCTGGCTGTGATTAAGCAGACTACATGCTTCAGTCATGAAGCCACCAGGCTTTGTTTGAAAGGTGGTACCCAAGCTGCCAACTGGCAAACTTGATCCCACTACAGTCAGTGATCACCAGCCACTCACCTGCCACTTGGTGACATGAGTGTTTCTTTTGCCTGCTGTTGCTCCCTGCTCCCACCCCTCCCACTGTGCCAGCCAGAAACGGAAAGGCTTCAAAACACAGAGTGCAGTGATGCTTTCCCCAGCTGAAGCTCAGGCTACTCCCCCATTTATCTCCTCCTGCTGCCTTGCTTTCAGGGGCTGCATGCTGGCTCGCAGCAGAAGAAATTAATAACCAGGCGCTTCTAACAAGGATGTGAAAAAGAATAAAAAAGCTTTAATTTTAAAATTAAATTAAAAAGAGAGAATAAGCAAGAGGCGCTTGTGTCCTTTCCGCATGGCGCGGTTTGTATGGCTCCTCCTGGCCGCTCCCACCATGGACGGAAATCCTCACACCTGCACAGAGCTGCATCTTGCAGCCCAGAGTATCACCAGGGACAGGACAGTGGAGACTGCAGCAGCAACTGGCCTGGAGAGCCACCAGCAAAATCATCCAGGAGGAGGAGGAAAAAGGATTAAAAAAAAAAAAACCAACCAAAAAACCCGACACCCTAATCATTTAATTCTTATGAGAAAAGTATTAAATAATTTAAATAGCGTGAGGAAAGCGATGCATCCTCTGTAGTCCAGTGTGTATCAGCAGTAGAACAGTGCCCGGCCAAGCTGCTCCCAGCACGGGGATCCACAGTGCTCAGCTATGCTCTTGTCCAGTGTCAACCATGTCCCTGATTGTCGATGGCAACGTCTGCTGCCAAGAGCTGGGGAGGAGCACGGTGGTCCGGGAATTTCTCCAAGCAGACACTGGCCCACAGCTGCCGTTTGCCCATCGCGATGCTTCGCAGCCCTGCCCCGTGGGGCACAGCCAGCCCCAGGATGGTGCCTGCACTGACACAGCTGCTTCCAGGGGCTGGCGCAGGCCTGTTCTGGGAGCCCACTGCTGGGGACAGCAGGCACCCCATCCTGATCTAGCAACTCATCTCCCGCACCAGTGCTGGGACAACCCCACTTAACACTTTGCATCCATATGGATGGGGAGTAAGTACATTTCACGGTTAACTAGCCCATCTCACAGGCTGTTGGCCCTGAGCCTGTGCCACAAAGGATGCTCTACATCCTTTGTCTCCCACTCACAAAAGCCCCAGATGGGTGTGCAGAGGACTGGAACCAGAGAGACTGGGAACAGAGGCAGAGCAGGGTAAGGGCATCAAGTGGTGTCAGGCCTCAAGGTGAGGTGAGCTGATGAAGGCTGAGAATACACATCTGCCTAAACAGGGGAGAGAGGAGACCCATTCTCCCTGGCCCCTGGTATGGGGAGATTCCCCTGTAATACAGGAATGCTGCTGCTGTTGCTCTGAAAAGACCCTTGGCCAAACCACAGCAGCTCGACCGGCAGGCACTGCCTGCACTCACAGCTGGTGTCCTCCATTTGCTCTACGGGCATCCCTTGGCTGGGCTGGATAGACTGTGCTGCCAGTTCTGTTCCCTTGGGCCAGGCTGTGGTGGTGGGCTAGGGCAGTGTGCTGCTAGCACCCTGCACCCGCTGTCCCCGGGTGTCACAGGCTTCTCTCGGCGGTGAGGTATTTGAGCGCGGCAGCCCCGTACCGCCGTGACAGGTCCTGGTGGAACTCCTCCCGCAGTGTCTGGAGGCAGCCCCGGTACCCAGCACTCAGGCGAAACTTGGAGATGTCGAAGCTGGGGGCATGGGGCATGTGGATCATGAAGGCATTGGGCAGGACCAGCAGCTCATACTCCTGGGGGCAGAGCAACAGCCCTTACCGTCAGCATTGGCTTGTTGGAACCAACACGTCACTGCCTGGCCAAGACCCTCCCAGCACCCTGCACCTCCATGGTGCCAAAAGCAAACACCTCACCCACCTGCGCATCCAGCTCCATGATGTGGGACACTTTGTTCCAGCCGAAGCCCACGAACCTCTGATCATACCTGGGGCAGTCTCGCCTCACTACAACGTAAGGCTCGAAGTCTGGCTGCCATGCTACACGGTACGGCATGGTCGCTGTCCGCCACTTGGCATAATCAGTTGGGGCATGGCCTTTTGGCCACACGTGGTACCTATAGGGAGAGATGGAAATGAGATAACCAGGGAAAGAAAGCTGGAAGGTCCCTGGGACACAACAGAGGACATAGGGGATCCTCTGAGCTGGCTGTCCCACAACCCTAGGGGTACAAAAGAGGCTCCTGCTGGTTGTGATGGACGCACTGGACAGCTACAGTCCCTACCTGAAGGTGTAGAGGGAGCCCATGTCCAGCATGGACAGCAGCTCTGCTTTGGATTTGGGAAAGGTCAAGCGGTAGTGCAGGGTCTCAAATGCCGGCACGATGAGAGCTGCCTTCCTCTGGGGCAGCTCCAGCTGCTGGATGGAGTTCCTATGGTGGTAGGAAGGGTGTGAGATCTCCCTGGCTGTGAGCCATGGCCACAGCTTCCTCCCTCAACCCCTCCAGCCTGCCCAGAAGGTTATTAATGGGTTTAGACACTTGGTGTTGATGGCACACAGGAGCAGGAGGATCAGTGCAGCCTTCACTGCCATGAAGTGCTTTCTCTTCTGCTGGTGTCTGACAAAACCAAGGGCCAGTTCCCAAGATGGAACATAAAGGAAGCAGTTTCAACATCTTGAGAACTGCTGCCCAGGGAATTTCCTGCAAACCTCAGTGCCTGGGGAGCCTGGCAGACTGAGCAAGAGAAAGCCCTACCTGAGGTAATCATAGAGGCCATACATTGGCAGGAAGTCAATGTCCGTCAGAAAGACATACGGCGTCTGCGTGTTGGCCAAGGCCACGTTGCGCAGGAGGTTGATGGGGTAGAACTGCCCCTCCTTGTAGACAATGTGGTAGGCGACGTTGCGTCGGGCGCTCAGCACCTCTGAGGCCTGGGCATAGCGCAGGAACTGCTGAGCCTCTGCATCTGACATGTACAGTGCCAGGCTGATGGGGCCTGCCCAGTGTTTGCAGATGGCCTCCAGCATCTGTAACCTGGGATGCAGAGGGCACCGTGTAATCAGCAGATCCAAACCAGAACTGGGTGCCTGCCAGGGAGCCAAGCCCAGTGAAGGGGGGGAGCGGGAGGCTTTGCTGCCCACAGCATGGGGTGTTGCTCCTCACTCCAAAGCAGCGTGAGGATAATAAACTTGTGAGATCCCTGGGAGCACCCAAGCTGTGGAGCCTCCCCCAAAGGAGAGGAGGTGGGATCTGACCTCCCACCAGCAATTACCTGTCCATGGAGAGCTGGGCTACGAGGGTGACATCATTGGGGTTGGCAAGGGCCAGGAACTCGTACTGCAGGAAGAAGAGGTGGATACGGTGCTGCGTGAGGTGCTGCCGGCGGAAATCGTAGCAGGGATCATCCTCGTCCAGCTCTTCCAGCGCCTGCTGCAGCTGCAATGCCACAAAGGTGAGGCAGAGCAGGAACCCCGTGGAGAGCTGGGGCAGCTGCATGGTGTCTCTGCCCGCTCCACTCTCTGGTGTCAGGGGCAGAGTTGCAACTGCTGTCACCTGATTGCTGGGTGGGCCGGGGAGACTGGCACAGCCGAAGAGCTCCCGACGCAGCAGGTTCCCGTCATACTCCAAGAAGGTCAGGTAGAGGTTGCGGAAGAACTCCACGTGCTTGTTCTTCACCCGCAGCTTCTTGGGCGAGTTCCAGTGGATCACCTGAGGGCAGTGGTGTGTCACCCCGTGGAGGGAAAGTCAGCACTGAGCACTCCCCAAGCCCTCTGATCAGCCAAGCCAACTCCCCCAGACCTTCAGGCCCTCCCCAGCCTCATAGGCAGCAAACGCACCTTGAGATCTGAGACCTCGGTGTAGCACTGCTCCGAACGGGTGTGATCAGAGAGCTGCACGTTCCAGAAACAGGGGAGCTGGTACACCAGGGCTGGATCCTGCTTGATCACTGCATTAAAGATGTCCTAGGAGACAGAAAGGCAAGTGCACGGGTGGATGAGGACGACAGCATAGCCTGCCCCATACCAGCAGTGCTACAGGAACACAGCAGGGACGATGACCCCTGAGGAGGGACCATTACCTGATCAGCCAACGAGGTGGAGAGCATGCTCATGAGCTCCCGCTCCGCCGTCAGCCGCCACATCTGCTCCCAGCCCAGGCGACGCAGACGGTCAAGCAGGAGCAGAATCACCCCTGGGTGCCAGGGAGGAGGGCACTGGGTCATTGAGGAAGCACCCAACTGTTACAGAGCTGGAGCACAGAGCCTGCGTGCCTTTGGCCCCTGGGACATGCCACTTCCTCAAGCCCACCCAGATGACCCTAGGATGCTACAGCAGCCCCCTCGTGCTCACCAGACTGTCCTGCCTCACCTTGGCTTTCCCCAGCCTTCCTATGCCAAGTTCCTGATGCACCATCAAGCTGCAGGGCCCACCCCAGGTGAGCCCACACTCACCTGTGTTGAAGCCACGTCCCAGGGCTGGCCATGGTTTGTGGTTTTTCCACAGGTTGCCCAAATACCAGTCGCTTTGGTTCTCCACCAGCCCAATCACCTGCTTGTCTGAGGAAACAGAGAGGTGTGGATATAGCCCATCTTGCTGCAGGTTCAGAGGGCCCAAGCAAACCCACTGTGCTGGTGCTGTGGCAGATGGGACTGACACCTGAGCCCAGCACCCAGGGCCTTGCCAGGGCCCCTGTGGGTCCTAGGGACACTCTGTCCTCACCAGAAAACTTCTCAAAGACAGCCCAGAGCTCAGCAATGTCAGTGGCAAAGGTGATGTCGGTGTCCAAGACAATGACCTTGGAGAGGTTGGAGGGCAGTGCCTTGGTAAGCGTCAGCTTCATCAGCCCATAGATGCCAGAGTAGTGCTTGTTGGGGATCCACGACACCTCTGGCTGCAAAGTGATACATCCTCAGGGCTAGGCACAGCTGTGCCCTTCTCATGGCTGGGCAGGACAGCTGTGTGTGCCTGGCATCTTGTGCAGAGGAGGCCAGCAGAGGGGCACAACAGTGCCTGGAGCACCTCCTCCAGCTGCACCATCAGCAGCCACACACTTTCTCCCCAGGCCCTTCAAGCACTTGCAGGCTCCTTCTCCTTTACTCTCTTCCTGGTCTGGCTCTTTGTCCAGCCACCACAACCCCCAGCTGAACTCCAGTGTTACAGCACTCAGTGGGGGTCTTAAGCTCCACAACTAAGGCTAGTGAGTGCTACCCCAAAGGGCCTTCTCACCCTCCAGCACCAGCCCTGTGTCCTACTTCTCATCTGGACCAGCAACAAGCGCAGAAAGGGGAGCAGATGCACGAGGGACCAGCAGGAAGTTAATAAATCCCCTCCCCACCCACCCTTCTTGGCTGCTCCCATCAGCACTCCAAGCATGGGGTTGGGACAGGGCAAGGAAGCACTTGCCTTCAGGTCATCAGCGTTGTAGAAGCTGACATGGACGGAGGGCACCATCCAGGACTGGAAAAGTGTCTGGAGGATCTGTTGGGCCACAGAGTCCGTGATGAAGTGAAAGTGGAGGGGGTTTTTCCTGACAAGGGCAAGCACAGTAGGACTCAGCACCACAGCGTGAGGAAGAGGACATGGTCCCCCATCCCTCTCACCCCTGCCAGGGGACAGACATCAGCTGAGGGGGGCAGATGGAGAAGAATCAGACGTATCTGGGGGAACAAATCCACCTTTGTTCCTCTAAGCAGTGGCACAGAGAGTAGGGAGAGGCCCTACAGACCCCCAACTGCAGCACTGCACCCCCTGCAGCAGATCACATGGGGACCACAAACCAGCAGGCCTCTGGCACAGCACCTCCCCATTACCTGTGGAAGACGATGGATTTCACCAGGGTGACCACATCCCGGCTCGCGTTGTGCCCAGCACACACAATAGCAACGTGCAGGAGCTGCCCAGAGACAAACAGAACTTCTTTGAGATGGGACATACCCCTGCTGCAGGGCCCTGTCAGCTGCCCCCTGGGGCCATGCTATGAGTAGAGACTCCACAATCCAGACCTGTCCCTTGGGAAAGGAGGTCCAGAGACAGGCAGGAGTCCCCTGGCTCAGAAATGAGGACTAGGAATCAGGCTGCCACTCCTCCTGTCTTGCCTCCCTGTGGGCACCATGGAGAGCCAGGATGAGGCCCCAGCATGGCCAGAACACGGGGTGAACAGCATCAGGCAGGTTGCACACACATCTGTGATCAGCCAGGGTCCCAGCCTCCTGTCCAACATCCCCCACCCGCCGTGCCAGAGCCATCACCCACCTCACACTTGTGCACCGTCCGCTGCTTGGGGCAGGCCGTGCGGTTGCTCCTCTTGCCCCTTGGGGGGTCCCCATCCTCGGCCGAGGCCCCCCACTGAAGGCTGCTGTCACCGCCCTCCGCCTGAGCCCGGCCGAGCTGCCGGCGGAGCAGCTGGTTCTCCTCCTCCACCCTGCGCACCTGCATGGCCAGCGCCTCCCGCTCCACGTCCCGGCTCGGCTGCTCCCCCAGGCAGGGCGGCAGCAAGAGGAAGCGGCCGTCTGTGGAGGAGACACAGGGCATGTGATGGGCATATCAAGGCAGAGCTCATCCAGGTGGGACTGGGTGTGAGTGGTGGGGCAAAGCCCCGCCTGAGATGTTTCAGCACGCTCCGCGTGTGTTCCAGCACACTCCACGTCTGAAAATGCAGAGCTCAGATACACCTGCATCAACCCGCACATCCACAGAGCAAGCACATCAGTGCCTCAGCCTCCCTTGCCCTTCACTGTCCCTTGGTCTGAGGAGAGGGACCCACTCACATTCAAGACTGCCCATGAAGAGGTAAAGCCAGGAGAGAAGGATGGCCAGGGTCACTGTGGCGAGCAGCAGCTTTAGCTTCACACGCCAGGAGCGCAACATGGTGTGCCGATGGGACACGGTCAGTGAGGATCAGGTGGGTAACCCAAGCCCAGCTGGTCCCGGCATCCTAGAGCCTGTTGGGGACAGAGAACAGAGAGTGGTCTCACCGTCTCACCATCAGCCCTGCAGCTCACATCCAGGTGCCTCAACATTCCCCAGGACAACCCCCACCTCCTGTCCCCTCCAGGACACTGCCTGCGTGAGTGCAGCAGCAAGACAGATGCCCTTCACCTTTCCAGTGACAGCCTCTCCCAGCTGGCACCCTCTTGCCCATGCTGGGGCATCTGGACCCCTGCATGGCCTGCCCCACCACCCAACAGTGGCCTCACATACCTCAAGGGGACTCTCAAACATGGGAGGAAGGAAGGAGTCCTCCAAGAGATTTCACTCTACCTCTGTTCCTTACTCCTTGCCATCCAACATACCAAGGAAAAGAATGAAGGGTTCTGAGGGGAGGAGAGAGGCTGTGCTGGGTGGCCGGTCATGGCATGGTTAATGGAGCCTGCCCTTGAGAGGGAGTGAAGGGCCCTCCCCCACTACTCTGCAGGCCTAAGGGGCCAGGACTGCTCTTGAGACACAGGCCTCAAGGACACATTGGGCTGGGTGGGAGTGAAGCCTACCAGAGCCAGGCGAAGAGCCCTGATGGGCTTGCCAGCTCCTTCCCAGCCCTCCTGCCATTGGGCCCGGGGGAATCCCCATACCTAGGGCTGCCGAAGGCCAGATGTCTCCGCCTCCCCTCACAGCTACCTGGCCCCACGAAGTCTGGTGGAAAAGTCCCACATGCTCTGGTGGAAACTCACTTCCCAGCGCTGCTGTCTCAGCAGGGCGTGCAGGGGGCGCCCCTTGCCCCGCCTCTGGCCACGCGTGCTGTGCTGCCTTCGCTCCTGGCTGCTGGTGGTGGCAGAGCACCACGGCCTGTTCCCGGGCCCAATATGGGGACAGAAAGCCAGTCTCCACAGAGCCCTGCCCCAAGACCCCAAGGAGGCAGGTGCCCAGGGCAGACAAAGACCCCTTGAAGCAGGGGGACATGAGCCTCTGTCTCCCCCGCAGGCTGGCTAGCTCTGTGCCCCCACCTGCCGGCTGCACTCGGCCCCTGCCCTCCTTGGCCCAACATCTGGAGGCTCAACAAAAGCTGCCTTAGGGCTGAATGAGCCGGATTAGGGTCTGCTCCCCTCAGGACACGCCCTGCTGGAGCCCATTGATGTGCACATGCCCGTGGGGCCACCGGTGCTTGGGGGCTGAAACAGGCGGCTCAGGGAGGACACGGTGAGCAGCAGCCTCCAGGAACTGCCTACTGAGGGTGGGTGGCCAGCTTGCCAGAAGCAAGGGATGTGCAGCAACAGGCTCGGGCTCTGCAAAGGCTGGGGCACGGCCTCTCTGCCCCACAGAGAGATGCAGCCAAGCCCCCATGGCAGGAGGCACAGCACCTGAGAGCTGCACCCCTTCTCTTGACAAAGAAGTGGTCCTGACGGCACCACAACCCCTGCAAGTGGGGCCTGTCATTGCCCTTCTTTTCCACTCTGCAGCAGGCCAAGCATATGCACGGCGGCAAAGAGGGAGCTGAGGCATGGAGCACGCCAGGCCCAGCCCTTCTCCCTGCCACAGCCACGAGCTGAGCTGGACCTGGTTAAGTCTCTGCATGCTGCTGCCAGCTTGTCTCCTGTTCTGCAAGTAAATCTCAACCCCTCCTGCCTGGCCTGGGCATCCCATAAACTTTGTGTTGAGCTCACGGCATGAAGAAGCAGGGGTGAAGCGAGATGAGGGAGGTCAGCCAGCACCGCACAGTCTGGGAAGCCGAGGGACAGGAAAGGGACTTTAGCACGAATGAAGGAGAGAGAAGGTGGCAGGACACAGCAGCACCCCTCCTGGGGAGTCACACTGCAGAGCACTTTGTCCCCAGCCTGCACGTGAGCACACTACAGGACAGACGGTAATTTTGGGGGACAGGAAGAGACCAGCGGCAGGCCACCTGCCAGAGACCCTCCCTGGGGCACGCAAGGGCTCCCTCCATCCCCCTGGAGCACCCCCGCACCTCCTGCCAGCCCTTCGGCCCCTCCTCACCTGGCAGCTCGCCTGCCCCCCCGGGAGGCCATTTCCTTACCTTTCCCCTTCTCCTCCCCAGCCGACTGGCAGCCCACTGCTGCTTCTCCCTCCCGGGGCTGCCGTTCTCCGGCCTCCCTTTACTCCTCCCTTTCAGATCTGACACGTCTCCCCCCCGCTCTTTCCCTGCTCTCAAACCCAAGGTCCCCCCCTCCTCCCTGCTCTCAAACCCAAGCTCCCCCCGCACCGGCCCCCCTTTCGGAGGAAGAAAGAACAAACAAAACAAGAGATTAAATTTTCTTTCTAGTCAAGAGCCCCCAGCTCCAGGGGCACCGAGCTGCCCAAAGTAAGTCGGGAGGAATCCACCCTCCCTCCAGCCCCATTCCCGCTCCCAGGCCTCAGAGACCCTTCCTTTGTCTCAGGGAGGCATAGGGGTTATTTACCCCCTACCCAGCACCTTCTCTGGGAAAGGAGGAGGCAGGTGCAGGAGGCTTTGTCCGAATGGAGAGGGCTTCAGAAGGCAGCAGAGCCCACCCACCTCCCCTTGGCTGGCTGGCAGGGGCTGCACGGCCATCCCGGGATGCAAGAACCACGAGGGTGAGGAGCAGTCATTGCTACCCAGAGAGAAGAGGCATCGGCTGCCGTCTGAGCACTAATATGCTCATTCTCGCATGAACAGGGTGCAAACACCACCGTAGGTCTTAAAAAGAAAGTCGAGCTGTCTCTCGACTGCCCGGGCTGGCCCCGACCCCACCAGCTCCGGAGAGCGGGGCTCCCCGGATTGCGCGGCGTCCCCCAGAGCTGCGAGCGGGACTGGTGGCAGGAGGAGCGGGAAGCCGGCGCTGGGAATGCTAACTATGCGGAGCCGGGCAGTACCTGCAGCTACCCCCGCGCCCGGCCCCAGGGCAGGGCGAAGGCGGCAAGACCACGCTCGGGGCCGGGAGAAGCAGGAGCCCTTGCCCTCCTTGGCCCGAGCCTGCTGGGGGTACCCGGAGAAGGCTGGGTGAGGTGGAAGGAGGCCGCCCCCAGCAGCAGGTAGAGGGATTAAGATGCAAACTGCCTGCGTAGCAATTTAGATGAATCGCGAATTGCCCCCCGCCCCACAGCCTGCGGGGAGCGGCGGCAGCAAGCCCCGGCCCGCCTCGCAAAGGCAGAGCAGCGCCTGCTCGGGCGGCAGCCGCCGAGCTGCGGAGCAGGGGCAGGCCGGGTCTCCGCCCAGGCAGCACTGAAATCACTGCCCGGGGAGATGCGTTTACCTCCCGCTCGGGAAGCTCTTTCTTGCCTTTGCAGAGTCCCGGTTAGAACAGGCAACAGCTCCTCGGCAGCGCTTTTTTGCCCACCACCGCCCCGGCAGGGAAAGGAAGCCCCAGGGCTGCCCCGCTGCGGCTCCCCTGAGCAGGAGCCCGCCCTTCGCTCTGTCTGCCACAGCGGCACACGGGGCTCAGGTGCCAGCATTGTCCTGTCCCTGCCCCGCGGAATCCATCACATAACAAGCGCTCCTCATAAGAAGTGCTCCAACTGAGGCATCAGAGGCAGCAGCTGCTTTTGGAAGAAGCCCAGACCTCCTTTAGCCTCCTGCCAAAAGCACTGCTCTGGGGGAGGAAACAGCCTCCTGCTCTGGCTGACCACTGCTGCCTCTCACAACACTTTTCCTGGCCTCACCATTCTGCTTGCTCCTGAAAGCAAGAACTTACTGCACCAGGCCTCGTGCTGAGACCCAGCCAGCCCTCACCAGCTGGGGCAGGATCAGGTAGGCTGCTGGGGAGCGTAAGTGAGACAGAGGCCTTGATGTCGATGGGGAGGAGATGGCAAGCAGGAAGGCAGCTGCACAGCCTCTCCTTCCCTTGTGAAACGCTAAAGGTGCAGCGAGTGGAGGGCAAGGCTGGAAGGAGCTCCCAGGCAAGGAGCACAGTGGGTGCTGGCAGCCATGGCACAGCCCACAGGCATCCCAGCTGTAGCCACTGTTGCAGCCACGGTGCTTGGCCTCTCTGCCCTCCCTCCTGTGTCTCCTTGCTTGCACCAGACAAGCACAGCCAGCAGTAAGATGAGAGGTTTCCCAATACTGCCGGTTTCCGACCCTAGTGCGAGGGTGTGGGACAGAAGTGCTGTTCACAGCAGGTTATCCTCCCTCCACATTCTTTCCAGGACCAGGGCAGCTCCTGATCTGGCAGGGATTGAGAGCATGGCAAATAGGACAGAAGGAGGTCCCCTCTCTCACTGGGAGAGACTGATGTCTGACACCAGGGAACGGGCAGGCAGGACCCGTGCCTCCTGTGGAGCATCAAGGCAGCAGAGTCAGGCAGATGCACAAACACCAAGTGCATGCTCTCAACAATCTCTGAGGTGTGCAGGAGCTCAAGACTGGCTGCTCCAGGCCACCCCTCTGTGTACAAGCAGCCTTTGCTCCCAGGTCAGTGCACCCACCTTGCTTGTCCCAGGCCCCCCTCTAAAGCTGTCCATGTGCTGCCATCCATCCCACTCCTTCAAGATCCCCTCTCTTTTTAGAAGCATGGCTCAGTCTGGCTGGCCTTTGCTCTCCCTGGCTTGGTGAGGATCAGGTGAGCAGTTAATGTTTAGGGAGAGCTGGCAGTGGGGGCTTTCCCATCACATCAACATGCTTCTCCCAGCCCTGCAAGGGCCCTGTTTTTTCAACAACAATGCCCAAGGCCTACTGCAGGGTGGGCGTCTTGGCCTGTTGTTTCCTAGAGCTAAAGGGCATCTGCAAAGGGAATGCTGAGGTACAGCAAGACTGTCTGCAGGCCAGCAGCCCTGAGGGGCACAGGCACAGCCCCAGACTCGCTGTCCCCTTAACTGTGTCCCCCTCAGGCACTGTAAGTAAAGAGGTGCCTGTCTTCTCAATAAAGAGCTGCAGAGCACCCAGGACAGGAATTATTTCAGAGAGCTATGCTGCCTGCTGTCTTACCCCACTGTAGGCAAAGGAAACTGTGAATCCTTCTCCCATATCTTATTTTGAGAACTGAGAGCAGCAGCAGTTTAGCTGACCTGCTTACACAGCCTCAGCAAGAGCACAACATGGCAGCTTCCCAGCCACCAGCAGCTGAGAAAGGGTCCGTCAGCTGCAGTGGAGCTGCACAGCATGGCTGGCAAATAAGAAAAGGCACCATGCTTTGAGGAGAGGTAAGTAGGGATGATCTCTTTTTGCTTTTACAAAGAGATGGGAGGAGACAGGCTGGTTCCTTGTTCAGCAGGTCACCTTTAAAGCATGTACCACAGCACCCATCTGACAAAGCACCTTACGATTCAGGGTCACCTCCTTGTCCCTCTGCTCACAGCTGAAATGCTGACACTTACAGGGGGGGCTGTGCTAGCCAGCAGATACCACACAGAGAGCAGAGCAGGGCAGCTGCAGGAATTTACAGAGGCGGAATGGAATTTGGCCAGGAGAGCAGGATTAAAACCCCATGCTCCGGCTTACCATGCTGTCCCTCCCCAGTCTTATGATAAATGAAACAAGGGAAAATTTCATCTTTGTATTTTCCTGGAAAAAGCAACCTTTGGCAAAGCAGCCACCATATTCTAGGGATAGGACTGAGCAGCAGCCACAGAGCTGGATACCAACGATGAGCTCTAAAGGGAAAAAGTGTCCTTATCTCCCCACTGCCCCAAATACAACCAAAATGCAGAGAGAGTCCCAGGAAGTTGAAGATCTGTCTTCCTGAGAAAGCAGTCAGCTGTGCCTCAGTAATGGCTTATTCTCATGCATCAAGTTCTCTACAGGCCCATAAGATTATTACCATACATGATTCTGCTGCTCTAGGAGTTCAGCTTTTTGTTCTGCAGAGGTCACACCAAAAAGCCACCTTCTCTTCTCTGACAGACACACAGCACTTGGCAAAGAGGACCTAGCAGCCTCTGAAGAGTGTTAGTCGAAACACCAAGCTTGGCTGAAGCAGGGACTTTCATCACCAAGCTGTTTCCCTGTTTCCAGAGGAAACAAGCAAGTTCCGTCTGGGTTTGACACGGGAACATGCCTCACTGCTTACCTCCCCATGTCTGAAACCTCAGGAATGCATCAGTGAGCAACTCCTCTTGGCAGGGACTCCCGATCACAAGGCCTTGATAGACACAATCTGCTTTTGCAGAGCAGCACTGCAACCAGTCTCCCCATCCCCACTGGATTTAGCTGCCCAGCTGGAGAGAGGGCTGTGCAGGGCACATGAGGGAGTCTGGTGCCACAGGAGAGCATGAAAATGTTGAGTAGGAGGCTTAAGTCTACCAAACATCCTGAAATGCTTACAAGTTGGGCAGCTGCATTTTGTCACAACTCTCAGGAGAGGCAAGAAGGGGACCACCCAGTCAGTGATCATGACACAGTCCCTAGTGCTCCCACTCCTCTTAGACCCAAGAAGCTGCTGGAAGGTTCCAGATGGTCATAGCCTTCAACCACATGTGGGGCACCAGAAAGCAGGGTGCTCTCCTCTGCACGTACTGCATTTGCCACTCACTGCAGCAGAGGACCAGCAGGATTGATCCTGAAAGCCTGTGTGTGAGCACTGCTGCAGCACACTGGGCATGCTGCCCAGGACACCCACCCAGCCATGCCAACCACCAGCTGGGTCTCACCCTGGGCTAGAATTAGTCTCAGGGAGCAAGCCTCTCCCTGGCATCAGGAAGCCCCTCACCCAAGGGCTTCACATCACAGCTCTGGAGCTGCCTGCCTTTCCCTGGTGCTCAGCCAGCCCTCTGCAGGGCTAGGCTCAGGGTGAGGGAGCACCCTGCATGTCCATGCTGGTCGTGGTTTTCCCACCAAGCCCACTTCCTGCACAGCCTGGAGGGGTACACCAACCCCAGCACCTGCAGGTGATGCCAATGCCTCCTCCCCCTGTGAGACCCCCAACAAGCTCACAGTGGAGACACTCCTTCAACACACTGCTTTCAGCTTTACCTCCCTGGTCTACAAGTTGTTTGATGGCAGAAGGACACTCAACAAGTAAACTATGGATACTGACTGGCCTTTTTCTGGGCCTGATGAAGCATAAGACTGACTTAGGACAACTGCTCTGATACTGAGGGTACAGAGTCCTGGATTTAATCTCTTCCATGTGCCCCCTGGTCAGCACAGCAGGCCAAGCCTGAGCACTATGAAAGGAGCACTATAAGGGGGAGGAGGATCCCATCTCCCTCTTGAAATTAAAGAGGAGCAGCATTTGGGCTCATCTCCAGCTCCCTTCCCTCTGCCAGGATTGGGTTTCTAATATCTGCATTTTTGCTGCTGTGTGTTCTGCAGCCAAGAGGCAGCTCTGAATCCATTATGGTCACGGTGCCCCAGTCTCCGGATGTGCTCTGAGCATCAATCCCTGTTCACCTCTGCCATCCCCTGACACTTCCACTGCCACAGGCTTGTGGTACACAGCAGCTCCTGGGGTCAGAGCTAAGCAGGGTCAGCAGCCAAGAGCTCCTAGCCAGTCCACAGCAAGCCCTGTGCCAGCTCCAGCTCTGCCATCAGCATAACTGGAGCACCCAGCAGGCACCATGCCCCATACAGCAAAGGGGTGAGGATTTCACCCTGTGATCTACTGATATCTTAAGTTTCCAGCTAGCAGTAGTAAGGACTGAGAGGAGATTCCTCACCCCCTGCAAATCTCCCTGCTCCTTCAAAATGCTCTTTAACAACCAGCACCAGGAGCTGCTCCCCAGTGTGACAAGGGAGACCATATCCCAGCACAACTGACCAGACTTAACCCCTACAAATGCTTGTAGAGTCCACATCATCTTGTGCAAAATTAATTAGGTTAATTGCAGAAAGGGGGAAAAAAAACCCTCAACCAAACAAAACCACACAAAACCAACAAGAAGAACAAACCCCAAAAGAGTCAAAGGGACTCTAAGAACCCCAGGCAGGCACTCTGCCTGGAGAAGTCCACAAGAGGCATGACACCATCTTCCCTGCCACCTCTGGGAAGGTGCCAGGAAGATGGCTGTAAGCCAGGCCCTCAGGTGCCTGCTGTGCATTGTCACCCACAGAGCTGCATGTTTTCACCTGAATAGTTACTGAAAACTGCAGTTTTCAGAGAGCCCAGAGCTATTTGCTACTTCATGACAAGTTTTGGACAAGAACAAAATGCTTTGGTTGCCAAACAAAAAGTCTCATTTTGCATTGTTTTGTTAGAAATTGAGCTGCATTACATTTAAAAGATAAAGGGACTCCAAACTCGGTTGTGTTGTTTCACGGGTTTTTTTCCTCCAGCTTTTCATTTTGAACACTAAATCAAGCAATTATTTGTTCAACTCTGCTCTCCAGACAAGCTGTGAGCATCATGAGCCAAAGGGCCAGGGCAGCTCTGCCTAAGCAGATGTGCAAAGGGCATTGGTGTTTTCTGTGCTGCAGGCCCCTTCCAGACCTCAGCTCGTGCTCCCTCGAGGCCAGCAGGGACTCACCTGGGGAATGAGAGCAGGGCCCTGTGTGAAGGATGGCAAATGCCCCACCTAAACAGCAGCTTGCCCTCATGGGCAGCACTTCAGGATACACAACAAAGTGGTCACGGTCCCTGTTTGAAGGAGCAGGGCTTCCTGTGCAAACTGCCCTCCATGGTGCAAACACATCACAACCAGGTTCCTTACTAGTCCCACTGGTACCTGCCCCTAGAGCAACTCTTCCAGGCAACATCTCTTGGAGCACCAAACTCTACCCTGGCAAGCTCAGTAGCACATGGGGCACCTGACAAGGAAAGGCAATCCCTTCACTCCCCCCCGTGTGAAAAGAAGCTGCTTCACAGAGGAGGCTGACACTCAACCAGGGCCAGAGCTCACACATGCAGCCTGGTGCCTCTTCCAGCAGGGACTGGCCCAAACTTGGAGCTGTGCTCAAGCAGCCTCTCCCATGTCTTCCTTGCCCAGAGCTATTCCTGGCACTGGTGTCCTCAGTGCCCAAGGAAGGCTGAAAGCCGAGCTCATCCACAGAGGAATGGAACAACTGCACTATAAATAGCAAACCAAGATGGCTCGGGGCAGGCTCTAAAAAACCCAAGCAGCAATAGTGCCATCCATGCAGGGTGTCCTGGGCATTTTGTAAGACCTGAAGTAATACCTGAGCTACAGAGAGGGTTTAGACATTGCAGACGGGCTCTGACAACACCGTAGAGGAAGAGCTGCTGGCCAGGCTAATAGACTACAAACTCATCTGCAAAAATGCATATTGGGCACTCTGCAAACTGGAAGTGAGGTAGTGACTGATGGAGAAAAGGAAAAGAGGGGAAGTGGATCCCAGAGGGGGGTGGTTTCCAAAACTAGACAATGAAAAAAGGATAAGTCTCCCAACACCCAAAGTCCTTACCATTCCCAGCACTCCTTCCATCCTGCTGCCCCTCATGTTCCCATCCCTGGGGCTTCTCACACTGCTGAGCCAAACCAAAGGGCAAAGGCAGGGAAGAAACAGTGCACCTCACCTCAACCAAGCAGCAGATGAGTGACTTAGGACAAAAGCTCGTCTTCTGCAATCCACAGCAACCTCTGTGCAGTGCTCAGCCTGCTCCAGGAGTGGGACAGAGGCCTAAGAACTCAGCTCATTCTGTGACTATCAGGGTCAAGTTCCTCCTCCTACATCAAGGAGGATCCTTATCCTTCCCACCACATTCATCCTCCCTACTCCCTCTTCCCTACTGGTGCCTCCATCTGGAACAGCAAACACTCTGCCTTCCCCCTCACACTGACAGCCCATGTCCTATAAAGGGATCTCAGCCTCCACAGATGAGGCCAAGAGCAGCCTCACTGCCAGGCACCAGCCTCCTGCTCTCAGCAGGGAGTCCTGTGCTTTCAGCAGTGCTGCAGCATGGCTCACTTGGGCAGACACTGGGAATAAGAACCAAGACAGACAGTTGGGAACGTTGGAAGAGGTGTGTATGCACAGGGAAGGCACAAGACCTGAAATGAATTACCCAGCATACTAACACACATACAGGGAAGCAGTTGCTTCCTCTGACAAAGTGTTGTATTTTCATTTGTCTGTCTTTAATTTAGTTTTGATTGTTGTTGTTTTTGTTTGTTTGTTTTTCCCTCAGAACAGGAAGGCAACACTCAAAATAACCCCAAAGCAGCCCACCAAACCCTTGCTTTATTGTTCCTGGAACACCACAACCAGTCAGGGCACCAGAAGCAGAGATGATCAGTGCTGTCTACAAACCCACCTTGAGAATTTCAGAAGCCCACGGCTCACTTCCCTCCTCCCCCACAGCTCTCCTGTCACAGCTCACCCTTCCTCAGCAGCACAGCAACAAGAGGAGAGGTAGAGGTCTGGAGTTTGGCTGAGTTTCCACTCCGGGGACACAAGCTCGATAACAGACTGGGCAGGATGTGAGCACCCGCTGAAGAAGAGGATTAGCAACCCCCTAATCTGCACATTTTGGAGTCTAAGCACTTTACTCTGCTCTCTAATTAAACCACAGAGTGCAGAGATTGCCAGAAGGTGCAGAATAAGGAGGAAGGAGGAAAGAAAACAGAGGCTGTGGCTTAAAGGCTGTTCCTTGTGGCTTAAATGCAAGGGGGAGTTTGTCAATGGTGGGGATGTATTTCACCTCAAGGGCTTTATGCCATGGCTGCTGAGCATCCTGAAGCCTCCTCTGATCCAATCCATAGCCCAGCTGAGGTCAGGATGCAGGGGAACCTGGATGATGGCCTGGAGGTGGCAGAGGAGGGAGCAAGGGGGTCTGTCAGAGCAGACAAGCTTTACCTGTGGCAGCCTCTGCTGCCCAGCCAGGACTCCTCTGCCTCCTGGGAAACAATATGAGTGCCAGGTCACGTTTGTCTCCACTTCACAGACCTGTCTGCACAGAAAGGCCTTTATTCTAGCTTATCTGGCTCCAGGCTGGGAATGGGGCTGGTGCCTGGCTGCCCTGGCCTCCAGGCAGGAAATTCAACTTTGTATTTGGGGCTGCCAGGCAGGGGAAACTTTCCTGGCACAGGTAAAGAGGGAAACCTTTTACTGTAGCCTATGACAAAACAAAGCAGTTCAAATAATGGTTTGTTTCCCTCAAGCTGTGCTCAGGCCCACAAGTCTGTGCTGAGGGGAGTCAGCAAGCAAGTCTGAACCTCTGCTCCTCACAGCTGGCATGTCAGCACACAGCAGGGACAGCCTCAGCAGGGAAACTACCTCAGCAGCAGGGACAAGAGCTCTCTGAGCTGCAGCACACCACAGCCCACAGCACAGGGACTGAGGCAGCTGGTAGCTTAGCTGGGAACAGGGGTGATAGGGAAGGGCCTCACCTCCCAAAATGCTCTGCCCCACCAGCCTGGGGCAGGGGGTGCATGTGTGCAAGAGGCAGCCTGTCACTCCAGCATCCCTCTCTCTCCTTGCTCCTATTCTTTGGAATTCCTCTCTTCTGTTTGCTTTGTTTCAGCCCTCAATGAACAGGAAGAAAAGGGAAGGAGCCTTGACAAATCCAATCAAGGCACAGACACACTGAGGCTCCCTCCTGCTGGCATGCCAAGCCCTGCACTAATGAGGGGTAGGAGAGAGGTGGCCACTGAAAATAGTGGCCCCACAGAAACACTTGGTGTAAGGGACAGAGGGGAAAAAAAAAGCTGCTAGGGCAGAACACCACCAGCACAAACTCCCAGCCCTATGAAGGGTGTCTTCTCATTCATTTCCCCTGGCCCAACAGGCTTGTTCCAGCTCTTCATCCCAGATCCCAGTCATAGAATGGCTAGAGCTGGAAGGGGCCTCCAAAGTCATCTAGTCCAGCCCCCCTGCAGTGAGCAGGGATACCCTCAACTAGACCAGGCTGCTCAGGCTCTGAGCAGTCATGCCCTGTCACTGTAGTAGACTACAAACAAGCAGCAGACCATAGTAGTGTTTGGGGAGAAGGATCCAGACATGCATGGTCAAGGGAAGTTCATGAACAGTCAGGTAGATGGGAACACACTTTGTTCCAATGATTCATGCAGAGAATCTGGTCTTTTCCTCCAGAGAACTGGGCCACAGGGTCTTACAAACACCAGTGCTGTCCCCCCACGGGTGCCAAATACTCACATGCCCAGTTGAGAGGAAGCCCACAGAGCAGAGACCTTCTGCCATGCAAGAAGTTATTCCAGTTTGGGTACAAAAAGCTCTGAGTCTGGAAGGGAGCGAGCACATGTAAGCCATCTACTTAACAAGCAAGGTAACTAACCTTTGGAGGAGGCCAATGTTGCAGGGCTACCTGGGAACAACTGGAGAAGCTGACAGGGCCTGGTGGTGGCTGTGAGGACCACCCTTTAACCAGTGATTCTCAGCGTGAAGGGCAGAGAACACATCTCAGCTGTACTTGAGGGGTTTGGAGTTTGCTGTCACCTGAAACCCAAAAGCAAACAGTCACGTGAAGAGCTCTGGGGACAGGCCCCTGAACAGCCAAGAGTGTCACAGACCAGCAGCACACAACACCATGGTCCTGTCCCTTTGCTCTAGCCTGTTAAAATGGACAGCACAGTGCCACCCGAGGCTACCCAGACAGCCCATGGGAGCATAGCTGTGTGCTGCATGGTCCCAGTCCCAGATCACTGCCCTGTAGCACATTCCCCACCCACACAAGAAGAGATGTCCCCAGAAGGGCTGGCAAAGCCACAGCCACTGTGCTCCAGCACAACACACAAGTCCTCACACCAACTCTTCAGCAGGATGAGGAGCTGGAGGAGGGATGCAAGCTCCCTAGCTCCTCCCCAATATGATAGCAGCAGCAAGTGCTTAGCTTGTGAGGCAATGAAGGGATTAACTCTCCTGCCCAGTAACCTAAGCCCCTGTGCCATACCCTGGGCAGTCCCAGGAGGGGAACCATCCAGATAGATGCACACCAGGGATAAAGAAGGGATGAAGGCAGAGGAGGGGAAAGGCAGTCAAAGCCCACCATGTGCTGCAGAGAACAGAGCAGTCTGTATTTGTCACTCCTCAGAGGAAGAGGAGATCCTCCTCTGCTGGGACCTTGTCAGCACATCCCTTTCCTCCAGATCCCAAGGAGTTGGGCACCTGCATGCCACAGCTGCAGTCCAGAATGGCTAAACCCTTCTCCCAAGAGGCTACAGGGATTATCACCTCCTTATCAGGAGAAAGCCCAAACCAGAAGCACAAAGCCATGCAAATAACTTGGGGCAAAGGAATCAGAGAAGAAAGAACTGGAAGTTTTTACTTAAAGCTACTTCATTCACACATCATTGCTCCAAGATGCAGGAGAAATGGGACCTTCAAAGCAGGTAAAACATAGCAAAATTGTCTTTCTGGACTGTTGGTCTTTCTTGGCCTGTTTTAAAACCCCAAAAAGTGTGCAGTATGCTGGGCACCAGCCAGCTCCATCACACCCTTCTAGCCACAGCAAACCCCAGGTCAGCCTGGCACAGCACAAAGGAGGCAACACCAATCCAACAAGGGCTGGAAATGAGAAATAATTTACAACAGCTGCTACCTGAACACCGTAACCCAGCAACTCCAACAAAGCAGTTGCAGCACCACAACTGCTCAGAAAAACCCTTCTCCAGCAACAAAGCTTGGCACCACCTCTGCTCTGTGAGTCTCCCTTGGTATCTGGCTACAAGGTGTCAACCAATGACAAAGGACATGTTATGGACACGAGAGTACACATCAGTAAACAGACAGCTATCCCCTCCATCAGCCCCATTCCACTTGTCCTCATCTGTCAGCTCCCACCTCAGACTAAGGGGGCAACCTCAAAGATCACAGAATCACAGAATGTTAGGGGTTGGAAGGGA
>JAOEGS010010812.1:15191-25849 GCA_025447755.1 Corythornis vintsioides
CGCGCCCCTCCGCCCCCCCCCGCCTCTCAAAAAAGGGCGGGGGAAACGCGCAGCCGGGGGGGGGGGGGGGGGGGCGGAGGGAGAAGCGTTGGCGCCGCCACTCGGCAGAGCGCGGGAAGCGCAGCGCGGGGGGCGGAGGGAGAAGCGTTGGCGCCGCCACTCGGCAGAGAGCGGGAAGCGCAGCGGGGAGGAGGCAGGGCGGAGGAGGCAGCGCAGCCGGGCTGAGGGGAAGGGAGACAAGGGGCGGGGGTTCCCTGTGGGGCGGGAGGGAAGCGCCCGGCCGGGAGGTGTCACCGGCGAGCGCAGTTTGGCTTTGGCCGCTGACCCACTTAAGGGCTGCGGGTTGGGCTCGCCCAGAGCTCACGGCTGTGCAGCCCGAGTTGCAGATGCTACAAACACATCTAATCAAAGCTGGTTATTGTTGCACACGATGGGGCATCAGGCGAGCCAGATGAAAGTCCTTGCACGGGTCTCTATCCACTGAAAACACTTGGAAGGGCACGATGAGAGAGCTGTTGACATGCTGCAAACTGAGTAAATTCTTAGTCTCACTAATAAACATACCTCGTTTACCTTTATTTATGACTACATCTGCACCATTTGCAGGAGTTCTGGTTTTGAGCACAAGCTGAAACACCAGAATATTTCCAAAGTAAAAGTATACCCCGTGACTATAAATTACTTGGTGCAAAGGAAAATACCTTGCTGGAAGCTATCTGGCTTGATGTGCTCCTAAGTAGCCTCAGATACTACAAATGAGATTGTGGAGTCTCCTTCTCTGGAGACATTCCAGACCCACCTGGATCTGTTCCTGGGTGACTTGGTCTAGGTGATCCTGCTCTGGCAGGGGGGTTGGACTAGATGATCTTCTAGCTCCCTTCCAACCCCTGACACTCTGTGATCCTACCCTGCCGCCCTCCTCCTCCAACACGGATCCCATTAGCCTGAAAACATCCACATATTGATGAAGTGTTCAATTTTCTTTTTTTCTGGGTCATGACTTTTGTTGGTGACCACCACCACTTCTTGCTAAAAGAGAAAATCCATAGATAATATAGCAACCCCTTATGGAAATGCAGCTTAATGTCTGTCCAGATGCACAGTCAGAAGGGCCAGTGGAATGGGGTTCAAAAGGAGAGGCACAAAGTCAGGGGTTTCCCTCTCTTGAAGTACTCTGCAATTCTCTGTAGTAGATCACCACAGCAGCAAGGCAAATTTAGTACAAAGGAGAGGACTTGGTCTCTGTGGGATTTTTAATTAACTGGTGCAATTGGAAGAGAATGTTGAGTTTCTGGAAAGATTAAGTGGGCATTTCTAGACCTGAGAAACTGTCAGACTCCATATATTCCTCATACCCTGTGAAAATTCCCACCTTTCTCTGATTTAGCCTGTCATTCCCCTTTGTTTGCACTGACTTTCTTCATTTTTCTAACATAGGCCAATTTCCTTTTCCTGCTTCCATTTTAACAAATAATTTCCTGGAATTCAAAACATCATTTGCTAAATACATACCAGTATTTCAACAACGTTCAATATGATACAAGATGCTTCATACTGTACCAAAAATACAAACACCCCAGAAGTATAATATATTCCTTTTTTTTTTTTTTTGTAAGTTTCTTTAGCAGAAATGTTGATCTAATGGAAACAACTAAATCTAAAGAACATTAAAGTATCTTTTTCTAATGATAACAATGTTGTTTTGTTGAAAGTTACTGTTCTGCCTTCACCTGCCATGAGAGGAGTTTGCACACTGATTACACAGACACATTCAAGCTGTTAGGATTAAATAAATGTCCCTGCTGTAATACAGCTATTAGGCATTTTTGTTCACCATGGATATTCCTGCTGTTCTGAGCAGCAAAATGTGAAGTCTGGAGCATATGCATTTCTGTGGAAGGAATAATGTATTCCATGAGTCACTTATGTATGCATGACTTTCAATTCTCCAAGCAGAAAACTGCCTCTACTCTTCTATATGAGATCCTTTATTTTCTTAAACCACAACAACAACAAAAAACCAAACACCTAAAGCAAAAAAACCCAAACAAATGAACAAAAAAACCCACCCAAAACAACTCAAACAACCAAACAAAAACCCATACACAAGAAAACCAAACAGCATCCTGCCCAGAAGCTCCTGTATTAAATGGCACTTGTCCTTAGGATAATAACCATCCAGGGCAAATAATGCAAAAATTATGATCATAATTAATGTATGTGATTAATGCTCAAGTACTGCATACAATATTTACTCAGAGAATCCACAGACCCTCCAGTTTCACATCATCATAGCCTTAGCACAACTGTAAAATACAGCAAATAGCATTCACCAGCTTCTTTGTACAAGACTCCAAGTAGCTTTTTCCAATCAAAAGGCAAGATTTTAGGATATAAGAATAACTTAAATAAATTTTAAAATTTCTGTTAGGTCTCTGAGACAGAACAAGGATTTGATCAAAAGAATGCAAAGACAATTTCAAATTTCCTGGGATTCAGTAAACTGGATCTCAGAGAATTTAGGTAGAAATTGATAGGATTAAATATATCTTGAAACATTATTTAATTAGAGGTGAAAAATTAAGAATTAAAAAAATCTTTAACTTATTTTCTTTCTGAGAGTATGTATTTGGAAGCTGCTATTTAGATTTGTGTTGCAATGAACAAGGCTGTTTGGAGACATACCATACTGGCATCTATTCTAAGACCAAGGTAACACTCTCACAACATGCACTTACTGAAATTAAACCCATTTTTTCCCTGCTCTGTGGTCCCAAACAAATGGATGGAAGAAAAGCAAATCCACAAGACACCACAGGAATAATTACATTCCAGCCTGCCAGGTGACCTGTGATCCATGTGTACTGCCATCTGCCCCCTCAATAAATTCTCTTTTCCAATCATATAACTTATTAAGAGATTAAGACCTTTCTAATTAGTCAGCAAGTATGAGAAACGTACAGTTTACGCTCTGGTAAATTGCATTTGTATTACAAGGAGATAGGTGGAAGAAACACAATGTTATAATGCATTAGTGTGACAGACTGAAGGAAAAAATGCATCATGATTTTAACAGTTTGCATCACATCATCCTGGTAGCTTCAGAAAAGGTTCACCACGGCATTTAGCTGATTTCAAGTAATGTTCTACTTCATTAATTCTTTAGAAAATAATTCTAAATTCTAAAATGAACTAAAGTTGCCTCATAAGCAGTTTTTTTTCTAAAAATTTATTTCATTACAGTTTTTTTCTAAAAACATATTTCAATCTCAAATGTATTTCAAAAGCTGCCATGATCAAACCATTACAGAACCAATATACTACTCAAATTTTGAGTTAAACCACCCATGATATCTGTAAGTGAAAACATACCTTAAAATTCTAGTAATTCCATTTACTTGTTTTTCTTGGTTCATAAATTTAAAAATTAGCATTAGTCTGATCATATATTTCAACTAAATTCATCCTTGTACTTGGATATTCACTCATGGCAAGGATGAACTGCCCTCCCAGGCAAATGGCACTGCATATGCAAATGTGTAATCATCAACCTAAGAAGACAAAAAAAAAAAAAAAAACAGATTAAAGAATGACAGAGTCACACATCTCAACATTATTTATACATATCTTCTGTCATAAAATCCAGAAGCCTGTGAGAAAATAAAAGACTTTGGGTTATATTCAAATCTGGGAATACCAAAGTCCCATGGATCAATCCAAAGAGAGACTAGGTAAAATGAGTAGGGGGACCCAGACTGCAGCATTATCACCTGGGTTTTATCTGTTATATTCATTTTCATTACTATTATTATGATAATATTTTCTTATTGCTGATAAGAACAGGCAGCCCCTCCCTGAAAGATAGTTAAGGTGTGATAGACTGGACTTGAAAGCACTGAATAAGTGAAAATATCAATAAACACCAATTATTTGAGATTATGGAATTCACAATAACCAAGACACAAAACTACATCCAAATATTAAAAAAAAAAAATTCCTTTCACTCTTTCTTGTGCTTTTTCTCCTGTAAATAACCTACAGTGTGTATCAATTAGCTGTTACAAATACTAAGCAACCAAACCTCCACTTCTCCCATGGCAACACTCAGTTGTCCATCTGTGTTTTAACTGCACACTTCAGGACCACAGAGCACTGGAGTTAAACCAACAGATCTATCCTCCTGAAATTCAGTGAGATTCCTAAACTCTGCTTGGTGTGAGAACGTGCAGCCAATTAATTAGCTCAGCCTGATAAGGCACAATAACCCTCAAAAAAGAAATCAAGCCTCAAAAATATAACATACCTCCCACTCCCACCCTCGAGTGACTGCTGCCTGTGTTTTTTATCAGAAAGACTTCAAGATGCCAGTGACCTTACAGATGGTGACTGTAATAACAGAGGGTAATGAGACAGAAATTATGAATGCCTCCTTGTTAAGCAGTTTTGTTTGTGCCATTCCAAGAGAGACCTGCCAAGGACTTTTAATGCAAACCTTGTTTTTCTGGGATTTGTAACTTGGCTGCAAAAAAACCCCAGCATGATAATACTCGGTTCAAAAGAATTCAGATTACAAGGTTTCAAATACATTTTCAAGTTTTGGAATAAATTAAATTAAATACATTAAACCATTTAGTACTTCATATAATTTTTTAATTATATGAATTATTTTTTTTTAATTTGTTTCACAGAAAAAAAAAAAAAATACCACCACCTCTGGTTAGCAAGTTTGTGCCCTTTCTTTACTACATTTACATTTACAAATTCTTTGGTGTTAACTAAGTCTGAAAGGAGACTTTTGTACAGTATGGCCAAGACTCCACTGGTGTGTGTTTTCTTTCAAAGGCAGACTGTATGAAATGCATATGAAGCACTCATGGGATTCCATCTGCTAAACAATTCAGTGGATTAAATCTGTGCTAATTCTTAATACAACTCAGCTGACTTGAGTACAAGGCCAGGTTGTAGAACAATTGGCTAAGTTGAACACACCACTCTCAGAAAACAGAAGCCTGTCATTTCCACAGAAAATCACAGAATCATAGAATGGAGAGGTTGGAAGGAACTTCTGGAGACCATGGAGTCCAACCCCCTGCCAGAGCAGGATCACCCAGGGCAGGTCACACTGGAACAGATCCAGGTGGGGCTGGAAGGTCTCTAGAGGAGACTCCACAGACTCTTTGGGTAGCCTGTTCCAGTGCTCTGTCAGCCCCACAATAAAGCAGTTTTTCTTTAATTATGTTAAGGAAACACTGGAAGGAATTTCCAGGAAACACTTGAAGGAACAGGGACAGAAAATGCCATGAAACAGGGTGGCTTAGAAATGTTTCTGCTCATTTTCTTGACTAACTTGCACTGCAGGCACATTTTCCTGAGCAAAGATCCATTATCCCCCAGAATGTCTCCACCTACTTTAACAACTGAACACCAACTAAGTAATCCTATGAAAAAAAAAACCAAAACAGTTTCTCTGAGATTATTTGCAATTCAGCCAAACATGCTGGGTGTATAAGGACTTCACCATTCTTGAGGAGATTGTATAAACTGGAGTCACTCAGATTCTTGTTCTGCTTAGCTCCAGATGAAACTGAACTGCAGAACAGCTCCCCTTGACACCACTCATGTAAATATTGAAAAATACTGTTGCACTACACAATCTGAACAAAGAAAAACCATGGCTAGCCAGACAAGAGCCAAGCAAGAACAAAGAGCTGCTGCCAGATCAGTGGAACTTCGGGCAGAAAGGCAAAGCAGTGCAAAGGCTTCTGCTCTGCAAGAAGCCACAAAGGTAGTCAGTGGTTCCAGGAGGGTGTTGGCCCTGGGAAGCATGACGTGTGGAATGATGAGAGAGCCAGCAGAAGCACAGACACTGTGCATCTCCACACAGATGGCTCTTAATCTTCTGCTGATACACAGAAAGCTTCCTAGCAGCAGCGAGGGTATTGCTGTGGGACTGGGCTCTCTTAAATAATGAAATCAGAGCAATGTAATCATATCTAAGCCTTTTTTATTATTGCTTGCCTAGTTCTACAATACCTAAAATGCCTACCATTCTGACTCTGAACTAGGACATCACTTTGTTCTGTATTTGCACTGTGATATCCTGGCCTCTGACTGAAACTCTATGACCTACTACAACATAAATAGCATTTATAAATCTTATTTTTATATCTGTTTCTGCTGAAGTGCTCCACATCCAGTTCATCTCTTTACTCAAAGTCAACTAGTATTCCTAATTATACCACACAATGGCACTTAACACCCTGAAAGAACAAAACATGTCTGTTTGCCCTCTACCTTGGATACACTTTCTTACTAGGCCAGTTTTTGTTTCCCAATCTCTTCTGGTGACCATGATTTACTGCATTTTCTGCTTCTGAAAGAGCAAAAGTACACAGCACCAGCTGGGACAGAGATACTTGAGTACCTAGTTTCAAGTTACCTTAGGCATAGTAAAATACTCATCTGAACAAGCTCACATGGACCAGTACAAGCATTCCTTGCAATGAAATCTGTGCTGTTACCCTGAGCTCTCCAATCAGGCAATTGCTTCCCTTCTGTTAAGGATAAAGAAAAGAAAAAGCTTGATACAGAGGTGCCAGACAACAGGGAAACTGATCAGATACATACACCAGCAAGTCCCTGTCCTTGCACAACATCTCTAGGGGTTACTTCTGTTGTTTCATGTAATGATCTCCTTGACTGAGTGCAGTGGCTGTCAGCACCCTCTGCCCCAGACAGAGTCCTTCATCTAGTAAATTATCCCCCCACAGGGACTGCACTGCAGCTCAAACCCTGCATTATGAGGCACTGTGAAGTGCCATGCAGAAGTGGGAGTCCCAGGTGTACTTTTCCTGTCAGACTGCTTCCAGAGCAGTAGCCAGCACAGCCAAGGCTCAAGCATTCCCTCAACAGCAAGCACAGCCCTGATACCTGAGATGATGATGATGATGATGAAGGACATTTCTGTTCTTTGTGCCAAGTGGCACCATGACTGCTCCCTGCCCAGGTGACACAGCTGAGATAACCACTGTCTGTAACACAGCCATGTACACTATATAACAAGAATACCATAGGACAGAATAACCAGGAAGATGAACAAACCTTTTGTAGGCAGGATCTTTTGAGACTTTCTAGAACAAAGAAATCATCCTTTTTTTTTTCTTCAGACATAAATACATGACACCTTCAATCAAGAAACACAATTATATACACAATTACATTTAATAATCTCTGTAGCTCCAGTAATTTCAAATTTCACACAGGATTAACCCAGAGTTTAAAAAAAAACCTTGTTGGAGCCAAGTTTTTATTGCTAAATATATATACACACACACAGTTAAAGGCAACTATTAAAATAATTGTTGCTCTTTACATGTTTCTAATATATATTGTAATAGGGGAGTATTTAAATAAAATTGTTCTACATGAAGCTTAGACAACCTACATATTTTTGTATATTGAAATATATATTGTATATATATTCAGCTGAACTGAGGCATACATCTTGTAAAGCTACTCAGAAAATATTATAAACAACTTATACCAAAAGTTAAACAGAATTCTATGCACTCAGGCTTGTGATGACCTTACCATGCAGCATAATCAACATCTCTAACACCATCAAGGGTCACTACATATAAATGGTTAAAAATCTTCTATACACAGCCACTTTTTTTAAAGTATATCAGCTATTCACACCTAAAGTAATCATCAATAACATGGCATTTCTCAGTTAGTTAAGGGAGAATTCAAATTCAGTGAAATATTGATGATGATGCTTCAAAGATATATATATATATAAGCCTTCATCAATTAGTCTCTCATGCTATTATTTGCTTTATTCTAATCCATTTTCACTGCTATCCCTTAGAAAAAAAGAATTCTGCTGCAATTGGCACCAGAATGTCACCGTTCTAAGAGAGCATTCTCTCCTATTTACTGCTGGCCTCACTCACACACACATGGGCTACAGTGAAAACTGAAAGTAGGACCAAAGGACTGAAAACTGAAGTCTATTCATGCTCGTCTAATAAACCATGTATATGCTCAAAACAAATGAGCTTTTATCAATGCTCAAATCTCTCTTCACATGTAGAAGCAGAATGGAAAAAAAAAAATCAACCAGTTACTTCAACAGAGTATAGTTCAGCAAGAAAAAGGGTTTTTTTTTAATGCAAAATTTCCACCACACATTTGTTTTACAGTGCAACTAAGCTAGCTCTAGGATTTAAAGTTTACATTCATAAAATTAGGATTTTTAAACACATCAGGCACTAGGTTACCATAAAAGGATACACAGATTTCAGTGAATGAGAGAGGGTAGGATTTATACTATATGTCTTAAAGTTTATAATAAAAAATATCAGTTATAGCAGGGTATTGACTCTTCACAGACAACCTGGCAACAGTGGCACGTCAAGAAGGAGACAGCACTGGAAAAAAGGAGTATAGCACAGCACACCTGAGAAGAAAAGTCATCTAAAATCCCCTAGCACAAGTGCAATTCCAGGAGGTGGGCAGAACACGAAAGCAGACAGTGTGAAAATTGTATTTTAAAAAATACTATTACTCCCTCTTCCTCCTTTATAAAATTTTAACCATATCAAAAAATCACAGAGATTCTAAGTACAATGCCATAAGCTTTATTTTCCCTTTGAGTCCTGACTCCACCAAAATCTGTAGAGTTGGAAAACTCTTTTCTTCCCTTTCAAATGCCTCAGCTCTTTCTGATGAGAAATTAATTAACTTGAAAGGCAGTAATTACGTAACTGTTTGGTCCTTTTGTATCATCCTGAAACAGGAAGAACACACTCCCCTCCAAAATCATGCTCTGAGAAAACTCCCAGCTTGCAGAAACTGCATACCTGCATTTCATAACACCAGACAACTTGAAAAATTCAGATAGTCACTCACTTGATAATCCCAATTTAGCAACATTCTTAACCCTTACAGCTTTACTGTGCTCACCACTTACAAAGAAGCATATTAAATAAAATATTCTAAGTTGAAGAGGCTGGATTGGCAGTAACTCCATCTCACAAGTAATAACCTTGCAGAATCTCTTCTAGATTACCTGTTCAGCCAGAGCCAACACAAAAGCTGCTGAAGCCAACAAGCAGACTTCTTAAGGGTCACACTGGGACATGCCTGTTCCTTGGGCTGCACATCAACTTGTGCATGCTGCCTTTTGCCAGAGGCCACAGAGTGCACCCTTCCCCTCAGCCACTACCATTTCTATCATGACTTGTGTCTTCTAAACCAAGGCAGCCAGACAGGTTCATCCTGAACAGGCAAATCTGACAGCAGCAATTACCAGATAACATCCCCACAATGGTGCCAGCTTTTTGCCAACATCAAGGCTGCAGCATTACAAGGCACAACAGTTGCTGTGAACTGCTGATTGTGTGTAAACAGTTGTGTAAACTGCTGTTTCTGTCCTAACATAACCTATTTTTTGTCTTCAGACAATCTTAAAACAAGTGAAAAAAAAAAAAGGATAAAGTTGTTCTATCTCCCACTATATCCCAAGGTTAAAACCATTAGCAACCAATGTCATCCACACCATTACTTACAGATTTATGTCATATTTATTCTTGTTGCCTGACACTTGATTACAGCCCTGGTCCAGTCACTGTGTAAATGGCCAGACAATCAGGCTCTATGATGTAATAAAAGGATAAAACTAGTCAAATGGATTTCTAATTTGGGTAGAGGGAGGGAGAAGAAAGGAAGGAAGAAAGTTAAACAAAAACAAAACACACAAAAAACCCCCAAACAAACAAAAACACAACACAACAAAAAACCTCTGAGTTTTAATCCTTAATAATTTGTTTTTTCCACCTGGAATGAACTCTGAAGTATCAAGTACTTTGCAGCAGAAAGGCTGTGTGCACAAGTGATTATCACTGTTTAAAATATTTTAAGATGGCTAAACAGGAGCTGAGCACAAAGGCTCCTCACTCTTCACTCAGTTCTTCTGTTTATCTACTCTGAACAGAGCAAACTTTCCTCATTTTCCATGTTGACTGTTCATATCTTGGACCGTGCAAGAAGCAAAATAACATTTTGGCATGTCTGCAACAGTAGAACTGGCACAAGAACTCCAGGAACTGGTGCTGATGTGTTTTTCACTTCTGTATATGAGATATTTATGCATATACTTCTGAGAACAGCACCAAAAAAACCTGCATTTTCAATTAGACTGGTAGAAGGTTTGTATGAACTTATCCCCAATTGTACCTACTGCCATTTTGGAGACATTCAGTAAAACAACAGCTACTTTTGTTGCTTGGATTTTTTATTATTTTATAGAAAGAAGGGACATTATGCCATATTTCTGAATGAAACCACTTCTGAAAGTTTCACATCATTTTATAGGCATTACTTTGTAATCATTTGACCTCTTGAAGTGTATCCTATAGCCATTAGACCTAAACAATGGCCTTAGAGTTTTTCAAAACACATTTACCTGTAGACTGGTCTCATTTTTAGGTATCTTCTTAGTCATACAAGAAGAAAAAACCCCAAACAGCTGGGCTCTGCATTATATTTGTTTTTTTTCTAGCTCTGATAATTTGTGGTTTTAAAGCGTATGAATTCCAGGGATTTGTTGTTACAAGAATGAGTTTTCTAGTGACAAGGTAAAAAAAAAAAAAGTT
>JAOEGS010010813.1:0-18774 GCA_025447755.1 Corythornis vintsioides
GAGGTGGGTGGGTATAGGGATGTTCCCAGCAAAGTGTTGACAGATGCCAATGAAAATGGTGTTTAAAGCTTGAATGGAACAGTTCTTAATCATAACTCTTGCTAGTAACAGCAATCATGTTTCATGGTGTCTAGAAAGTAGTGAATTTTCCTTCAGACTACTATGATTAGCCTTGTTCTTCAATTATGAAAGAAAAAAATTCCAACTAATTCTCTCACATGCTGTTACTTTCAACTTATCTTACTCATATCCAGATATTTTTAGACTGGTTTAGTAAGATGCTGTTCCATTCACAGAATGAAAGAGGAGCTGTTGGCTAGGAAATGTATTGTAGCCAATTTAACATTATCCCAGGAAGACAAATGGAAGAAAAAAGTCACAGATCTCAAATCTTCTTCTGAAGGCTTAAGGGGGAGATCAGTTACTGACAAAAATATTAGAGAATGGGCCTGAATGGCTACATGTAATTACCAAGTACTAAAAACTGTCAGGTTAAAAAGATTACTGCAAAAATAACTGGTGATGCAGGTGTTTTTCCTCTCTTTCTTAGAAACAAAAACTGCAACCAACCCAGTTAATCCAATTACTCTTTTACCTCCTTTTGGAATGACATTAAATGATTGTTAATTACATTTCTGTAATACCATTTGTTGTACTGTGCTCTCATTTTCTGCCCACTTGTAAATTTTCCTTAATTGAAGAAGTTATCAACTGCATAATAGTAGGTAAGATGCATTGTGGTAAAGCTCTTAACCTAATCTAACAACCTTTGCCTCCAGCTTTTCTGCAGTAGCTGGGTCCATTGTAATTTCTGTGTTGTGTTCTAGCTTATAGATCAGTTAAAGCCTGGAGGAAGATTGATATTACCAGTTGGCCCTGCAGGGGGAAACCAGATGCTGGAACAGTATGACAAACTAGAAGATGGCAGTGTCAAAATGAAGCCTCTGATGGGAGTGATATATGTGCCTTTAACAGATAAAGAGAAGCAGTGGTCCAGGTGGAAGTGATTTTCTGTCCCACTTACTTCTTCCTCACACATGCAAGGTGAAAGGGTGTGAATGTTAAGCAGATAGATGCCAGGCCTGCCTTTGCTGCTCTCATTGCTTTCTGCTCCTCCATACCATGAAAAGGGACTTGGGCTGCATTTCAGATCACCCAAAGGAGGTTATGCTAAGTTTGAGTTAATTTAAAAGCAGAAGAAAAATATTGCATGGGTTGCACTCTGTCTCTTTTGGACGTGCTGTGTTGAAGTTTCTTATTTGTTGTTTTGAAAACAGTGTTTTCTAAATTTAAACTTCCCTTTTAATGAACTTTTTATAACTAGCTTGCCCAGTAATTAGGGTAAAGTGTAAAATACTGAAGAATAAATATTGTTTTCTCCTGTAAGACAGTGGTAATTGGGTCTTTATTTTTTTTATTCTTCTAAAACATCACACACGAAAAAATACTTGTAAAATCCTTTGTGGGAAATGCAGATCATCTTGTGAGCACTTGTCCCTCTGCCCCAGGTAGCAGCAAGTGGGGAAGGTAACCCCTTCTTCCCTCAGGCATGTAGGTGCAGAAAATCTTCTCAGATGTGTTATTAACAATCTCATCTGTCTCAGATGGGGCTGTATTTGTGTTCTCCAACACAGCAACCTCTAAAGGCCTTTCCAGAGGTGGTGAGCCTTGCAGTGTGCTGAGCTGGATGGCCAGGAGCAGGCACACAGGACAGCTGTCAGCTCCAACTGTGCTAGCCATTACTTTGCCAGTGACCAAAGCAGCAGGCCTGCTTTGCTCCCTGGCAGACAGTGCTTGTGAATGTGCATGACTGCAGTCTGGAGATTTGCAGTGAGGGCTGAAAACAGTTCTTCAGCTTTGTAACTCCTACATTTAGATTCTGGGCTGGTTTTTTTTTCCACTCAGTGTTCTTGAAGTGTAGCTTGTGGTTTGGATACATAACTACATAGAGTTGTAGCTGTCAAAATGTCCATTAAAAATACAAATAAAGCAGTTTGTGTCACTGCTGCTTGCTGAAACTTCCTTTCAGTGTTCCTTGGATTACTGTGTAGCCACCTTGTACAAATCACTCACCACAACTTTAATGAGCTACTCTTGCTCTGTGGTTGTTTCCTCCTCTGACAAATGGGATGGACTTGATTCTGCTTTGGACTCCATACTCTGCTTACTCTAGAAAAGAGAAATATTCTTAAGCCTTCCTTTTCCCAGAGAAGTCACAGACTTTTCTGCACTTCCACCTGATCTGCTGACAGTAGCAGTTGGTTGGTTGGTTTTCTGCTTGTTTGCTTAGTTGGTTTTTCTTGGTTTGCACGTGTGGTGGTGGTTTATTTGTTAGCAGCAATGTGTGTTCAGCAGACACTATTTCCAAGAAGGCTTTCTGGAATGACATAAGTTACCCTTTGCTGCTGGGGAAGGTGGTGTGCTGTGTTGAGGACTAGAATTCTCAGCTCTTAGCATGTCTTCTGTGCAGTTCTCCACTCCCTTTTCTTTGCTAGCTCAGGAAGAAGGAATATCTTTGAAAAATAATCTTTGAGCCTTCTTTGTTCATGACTGTTGTGGTGTTCTTTTCCCCAGATTTTCTAGGTTAAATTCATGTATTCTGCAGAAAATGCATTGTGATATCACTGATAAAATAGGTTGCAGGGAAAAGTCCTTTTCTCTGTCATTTCAGCCTACTCTCAGAATTGGATGATTGATCCCAGAAAATAGTAAATACTTTATAACAGCACCTTTCCTGATTTAAATGACACCAAGTCCAAATATTGTCCCATTAATTGGAAAACTGCAAAGGGAAAATAATTGGTTGCTGAAACACTGCATAGATCCTGAAATGCAGAGTATAGTCTAATATGAATTAGAAATCCAGTGTCACAGATTCACAGTCCTGGCAGTATCTTTTTCATTGATGATGTGTCAAAAAGGGGTAGTCAAATGCTGCCAAATGTCAAGAAAATTGAAGTGATTATTGAAAATGGAAGGATTAAAAAGTCAGATATACTTATTCATATATTGAATTTTAATATCTTCCACCAAAGAGATGGAGACTGATTACAAAACTTAATGACTTGCCTGCATCCCAGGCTACTGTTGGTTCTTCAGAAATAACATTTGTGGGTTTGGTTTCTTTTTCACAATGAATTCTGACATTTACCTGCAGTACTGCCTGTTAGGTTCTTCTGAGCTGTTTCTTAGTTTATTGTTGGATACTCCCAGTATCCAGTGTGGAATGTTCCTGTATATTTCCCCATTCAATAAACCAACATTTTCAGACTTTCTTAAATTTAGAATAGCAATTTTGATCTAAACTTCTGAAATCTGCTTTAACTTGAGCCTATAAAATTGCTTTGATGCCTCAGTTGACAATCTTAGATGAGCAGTTCTCTTGCTAGAATTCCAAGGGCCTGAGAAGGACAATTGTGATGACCTAAAACCTAAATATATGTATTTTCTTCCTAAGCAGGAGCTAGGAAAAGGGAAACAGCAGTTGCCTCTTGCATCTTCTTCCTAAGATACAAGCAGGATAGATCTTTTACTGCTGGGAAGATTGGCAAGCATCCTGGTTTTTGTTTCTGAAGCTGAGGCAGTAAATGTAATAATTGGAATAAGAAAGTGACACCCAGGATATATGTAAGGTTATAAACATTATGTTCAGGAATTGCTTCAAGCAATGCAAAATACCAACTAGGAAAGCACTGGAATGCTAGTGTCACTCACTTGGATTCCAAGTATAAATATCATTTTGTGAAGTAAAAAACCCTCCCACTCTTCTAATAGGCTACATGCATTAGAAGCATGATGCAGAAACCTTGCCAACATCTGTGGCTGGGGGAAATTATAGTGGTTATAGAGTAAAATTTTTCTTAGACTTACAATTTCTTGTGGATCAAGCTTGGGTTTAAAGGATTATCTGTCACAGTAAAAGGCCAGGCTTTTATAAAGTGATGAGAGCCTATGGTAGGAAGAAGGATGACAATCACATCAGCCATTAGGCAGAGAGACTAATAGCAATAGCAGTAGGCATTACTTACATAAGCTTTTTGAAGTTGGAAATATTAATTGATGATGCAGCTCCTGGAAGCATTAAGGAAGAGTGAAGTACTCATCCTAAATTCCCTGGCACTGCATTTTAAACTGAGTATCAGATGTTCATTTATTTTTATCTGTTTAAAGTAAGCAAAGCCCAGTTATGCAAAACAGGCAAATATGGAGAACTTCCAAACCTTTGGCTATAAACAGATTTTTCTTTACCCCTGCCAGGATGTGCTCTTCCCCCTTCTGCTTTTTTTTCTACATTCTGTAATTACTGCAACACTCAGGAGCTGTGTGATTAGTACCTCTACTATTAGAAGGCAATGCAGATATTTATCACCAACAAATCACAAGGTTTGCAACCTAGCTGCATTAGGTAGAAAGCTAGTAATTGAAGCACTCATTGCAACAGCCTTTTCTGTTGCTTTTTAAACTGTTTTGCATGCTCTCATCCCATGCTGTATGACTCCTGAAGGATTTTGCCTTTTTCACTGGAAAGCTTTGGCTTAGTGCATGTAGCAGTATATTTTTGTGGGGTGGTTTGCAGGACAGCTGGCAATAGTGTTGTGTGTTGAGCCAGCAACCACATTAGTGACCTTTTTTCTTCAGCCATTGTTTGCTTTGGCTAACAAGCACGAGGCACCTGCAAGAAATAATGCAGCAAACTCATTGTGAGTTTCTAGCTCACTTGTGCCTTGAGGAAAAAGCCAAACAGGCAAAAAAAAAACCAAAATGCAAACACTTCTGTTTGAATTTTCCAACGTTCATAATGGGACAGTGCACAGCTTTCAGGCTGGGCAGGCATTTGTAGTAAGGTGAATGCTGCAGATGTTTTGAAACAATAAAATAAAGTCCCTGTTTGAATATGGGTTCTGTGGCTTTCCTACAGGAACACATTGAAACAGGAATGAAAAACTGAGTTTTCTAGATTCTTTGCAGTGATTTTAGAGAGACTACCTGATGTCTTCTTTCTCTTAGCTGCAGGTGCACACCCCCCACCCTTCCCCTAACCTCTCTCTGATTTAGCATAGTTCCTTCAGGACTAGTGGAGCTCCTCTGCAAAGGAAGGAAGAAGAGGGGTGGTGCAAGTTGCACGGCGTTGACGTGAGATCACGTTCTGAGCTTGCTTGAGACTGCATTTGAAGCTGAACTTGCCTTTTTGGCAGCTGCCCAGAATGTTTTATTGCCAGCACTGTCTAGCAAGTTGGCTCCATTCCTTGGCAGCCTGTAGCCAGCAGTCTGGGTGACAGGTAGCCGTGTAACCAGCTGTGCAGGGCTGGGGATGCTCACTGAAGCAAAGGCTCCATGTAATGCAGTGCAGAGGGACCTGTATTTCCCAGTACATGGCAGGCTAGTGTGAGGTGATCTGAGAAGATTTGCCTTGCCTTGCTTGCTGTTGCCTTGCCTTTGCTGTGCCTGCTTTGTTCTCCTGAAATGCTTGCAGAGATTTCTGAGACTGATGTGCACTCTAGATGTAATCTGATTCAAGATCAAACCTTTTCCACTGGCATTTCTGAGGGGAGGAGAACCATAACAGCATTGTCTTTTCTTTCTACAGGGATGAATTGTAAAAGCTACATCATCTTGACCCACACATAGTGTTACAGTGGACTGCTCATCTCCAGTTCTAAAAGCTTTTTGAAAACCAACAGCATTGCAGCTTGTTTTGGACTTCGTTCTCCTGTTGTTACCAGCATGGAAAAGCGTGGTGTTTGGGTTTGTTTTTATTTGTTTGGTTTGTTTTCTTCTGTTTTTTAGATGCTCGAGGCAACTCGGATAAAGAAATGGTGGGAAGTTTTATGTGGGCACTGTTTTATTTAACATGCCTTTATTTTACTTTTCGTTTGTTCAAAGTGAATCTCTGCAGAAGTGCAGATAAAGACCTACAGCTTGTGAACTCTAATTTTGATGGGGGTACTTGAACACTCACTTCTCTTGGCTCCTGTGTCCCTTGGTAAAAATGCTTCTGTGCACCTTACGACACTACGTAGGCAATAGCAGGTTTCTCTGTGTTCTAATGTCTGCTAGATGCTACTAAAAGGAGATGAACTTCCTTTTTAAGCTTTTGACATGGTGTCATAGACTAGCATGTAGTAGATACAATCAGCTGCTTTGTTACCTTCAAACCAGGCATTTGTCTCTATTAAACTTAAAGACATCAGAGGTGGGTGGCCACTCTTATCAAATGATGCTGTTCAAGTTGGACACGACAGACATGGTTTTCCCTGTCCTTCTGAAATTCATTAGTGGACTCTTGAAATTCTGTTTTGGCTTAGAGCTTACTACTGATGTGATGCACATGGACTTAACTCTGGAAATATGGTGATATAAGCTGTGTCCCAGTCACTGAACAATTGATGCCATGCTGCTTTGCCAAATAACATGAAAAGCAAAAGGGGAGTTGTGTGTGTGTGGAAGGTGAGGATCAGTATGTAACAGACTACTGACATAAGGAGTGCTAGGTTGGGAATTAAAAATCCAGTGTGGTTCTAAAAGAAGGATGCTTTTGGCAAAGCCATTTGCTGGATTAACATTCTCTTTTTTCTAATTTGGGCAACCCAGGAATAATTGTGGCTTTTTAGAAAGTGAGTTCTTAATTGCTATAGAAGGAAAACGTGATACATACAGAAGGAGCAACAAATCCTGGACTCTTTAAGTGCAGATCAGAATGCAATTGCTCAGTTTTCATATAGGAGAGTAGCTGGAAGGCTATAAACATTTTTTTTTTTTTCTGCCCCAGGTGTTTTGTTTGGTACTGTAAAACATCAACAGCAAATGGTGAAGCAGTACAGTAAGGTGGGCTGCTTTGGGAAAGGGGGAGAAGTGTGTCTTGAGTAATTTTGCTCAGATTTGAGCAACCAGGAATTAAACAGCATGGGGGGGGGGTTGTTGTTTGGACTTTTTTTGTTTGTTTTTGTGTTTTTGTTTTATTTTCTTATGGTAAAATGGATTATAAAATAAAATAACTTGCATAAAGACAACTCATAGTAACAACTGCAAAAATATACTTTACTTTTTCAGCAATAATTTTGTGATAGGATTAATCCCTGAAAGAATACATTTTAAAATGAAAAGGCCTCTGAATCTGAAAGAGGAGCATTTTAAATGAGCTTCATTTGGAAGGTCAGTTCCATCCTATTCCTGTGTAAAAGATATGTCAGTTTATTTAGCTGTTTGGAAGTTAATGTACCACCTCCTGATCTGACTGCAGCCTGGGAGCACAAACACCAGATGAATTTTCATCAAGAAATGAATACAGCCTGTATTCTAGAAAACACAATTCAGAAAAAGCCACTTGTGTCTGACAAATTTGTACTAACCCACAATCAACTGTGAATCTAGCTCTTGGTGTTGAAGTGAAATATCTGACATGATGCATGCTAATGTTCAACTTTTTGCTCACTGTATCATTCAATTTGAGTTCATCTTGGTTTCCATCTTCTCACTAATTGAATCTGTTAAATGAAAGAGCTGAGCTGAGCTGTATCCAGAGTCTTGTCCCTGGGCACAGTGTAAGAAGGCAGCCTAACTTGGAGAGGTGATAAAGCTGAGAACCACTGCAGGGACCAAGGCTGTTGGGATTAGTGCACCCATTCTGCTGAAGGGCTTGGTGATAATCAAGGTTCTCAGCCAGAAAGGAGTATCCAGGAGTAGCATGGAGGAATTGGAACAGGAAAGCCCTTCATGCTGGAGCAGTGGCTCTGAAGTTGAAACTTCTGGGAGAAGAGGACAAGTTGAAATGCAGAAGATTTGAAGAGCTTGAATAAGTGCTATGTGAACTGTCTGAATTGCTACTTTGCCAAATAAAAGAAAATGGAGAGGAAGCTTCTATCTGGGTGTCTGCTTGGTTTTCTGGGGTGCTGGGGGTTCCTTGTTAAACCTTCACAGGACTTCACGTGGCCAGAAAGAAAGTGTCTATACAAATACTGGGTTACTAAACCACCAGAGCCCTGTGTCTGTTTTCAGTTGATGATCAGACTAATGGCATCAGTTCCCAAGTCCAGTACTACCATCAGGACTATAAATGGAGTTTTACTTGGCTGTTTGGAATTTCTCTTCGTTCCCATCAGTGTGTTTTGGGGAACAGGCTGTGTGCACAGGGTGAGGATTCTGACTGCTGTCCATGCCTGAGCCCAGCTTGCTAGGAGCAAATGATCTGCCAGGTGCAAGCACTGGAATTGACCTTCCTGGAAGAAGTGCACTGATGTTTCCCAGGATTGTTCCAGTCACCTCTAAGCCACAGCAGCCTGGGAGGACAGCTCAGCTGAACCAGACTCAGTCATTTGGTTCCAGGGATCAAGAAGACCTCCAGAGTTTGAGCAGAGGAGCCCATCCCTGTATTTTGAAAACTCAGTGGTGGGTGTTCCTCAGAGCAGAGCTCTTTGGTGGTGTGTGCCATACGCTTGCTTTTTGTTTGTTTATGTGGCAGGAATTGCCTGTTTATTCACTATTTCCATTCCAACCAGCCAAACACTTGAGGACATGGAGACCATGACATGGTTTTGTTGTTGTTGGGCAGCTAGAACGTGGGGGGTGTGCAGAAGCATTGCTGAGTGAGGCCACCTGGATGGTTCCTGGAATGTTTTGTAGTCAGCAAAATGTGCAGTAATGCCTAGAGCAGGGCAGGTCCACATGGAAGGCTCTGGAGCACCCAGCTGGCAGCAGTTCTCTGTGTGTGCAGTGTTGCTGGGACAAGGTGACAAGCTCCAGGGTTTTCAAATAGAGGGACTGTAGAGTTAGAAAGAGGTGAACTAAAATGCCCAGAGAAAAACTGAACTTCAAGCTAAGGAGGATATCAACCCATCCTTAGAGCAGCAGTGTTTTCTTCCTTGTGCTTAATGAGCCATAGGACGTGCTGCATTTGATTGACATGCAGCTCCCAAAGACATGATTGCAATTCATGCCTGATTTTGGACATGATGCAGTTAGAAAGATCAAGAATACTTGTGGAAGATCAAGAATATTGTGTGGAACCTTAGTTCTTTTCCTCCAAATGATGTGGAAGAGGTGTTGTGTTGAAGTGGTGGTCCTGGCTCAGAAAAAAAAGGCAAACCAACCAAAACCCCTTGGAGGGGAAGTGCTGCCCAGAAGGCAGTGTGTGTGCACAGGGGGATGCAGGAGGTGGTCAGCTCTGAAATTGGTCTTTTACATTTCAGGAAGCAGACACTGGAGGTCCAGAGCTGTGCTGTGCAGCAGATGGATTCAAGCACAGCATTTAAATGAGTTTTGTGGCTTCATATGGTTTGTCTTTGTCAGCTCTGGTTGAGTTTTTGGCCTGGCTGCTTATCATTGTGAAAGGTTGAAGGCCAGTTGTGGGGAGTGCACAGGCACTCCTAAGGTGTCATAACCCTCTGCTGTAATCCACATGTACTTGTGTTCAGGGCACCTGCTGACAAGGTTGGGGTTCCCATTCCTCAGCCAGCTCTGAGGGAATGAGCCTGGGCTAAAACTTGGCCTTATGGAGGCAAAGAGGCCATAAACCTTCATCTCCCTGGCCTCTTTGCTGCCCACACTGCATCCTGGACATGCAGGAATGTTTTCTGCTCTCTAGCTTCTTACACAACACAAATTGATAGTGAATTCACAGTGCAATTGATGCATTCTGGGCTGTCCTGTGCAAGGCTAGTTGTCTCTCATGCTCTTGATAGGGATTCTTGCATGTTCCCTGATGCTACTGAAAGAAGGGAAGTCCTGTAGTCAGCCCTCTTTAGGTATGTTTGTATTTATTTGTCTTTATTATGAACAGGTTAAGTCACTTGGTTACCATGTTCTGCAAAATCCTTTTTTGGGTTGGTTTTTTTTCTTGCCTTGTTTCTCATCCTGCTCAAAATCACTGATAAATCAAGGAAAAGTGTTTGTTAAATGTCAGCAAATGCAAATATTAAATTTCTAGCAGGTATCTTTCAAAACAAACTGGATTTTGGTGCTGATTTCAGTCCTAGGCTGCTTTTTGTGGTTTAGAGCTTCAGTGCAGAGCACAACATTCAGCAGCATTTCTGTTGGATTGCAAATGTGCAGCCTTACAATTCTCACTTTCTGACTTTGCTTTAAGCAACTATTAGTTGGAAAATATATAGCAAAATTACTTCCACCCTTTTGGGGTTTTTTTTTGGTCTCAATTTCCAGTGCATTTCCCTTTTCTTACTCCAGTCAACCCAATTGTTTCATGGGCTCTTTTCTTTCATACTAATTGCTGTGTGTTTATTGCTCCTGTCTGGTCTTTACACCCATCAGCTCTCTCTGAGTCTCTTCTAGCTCTTCCCTTTGGTTTGATTCTTTTAGCTTTTGCCATTAGAAACTGAAAAATCCCAATTCCTGATGCTCATGAGAGCAGTAAGCACAGCCCTCTGTGCTGCCTGGCTATGGATTGTGTTGGGGCTTACTAGAAAGGCTGGCTTTGTTTTGGGGTGGCATGTTTGGGTTGCTATTGGTTCATGCTGCTGACTTGTTCTGTGGAGTTTGGGATTGAAACTCTTAGGCTTTAGCTAGGATTTAAAAAGCAAATGGAGCATCACACTGACCTATTTCAGCCTTTTTGTTTTGCAAATGTGCTTTTGGAACTGCCCCTGCTATAATCCAGCAGTGCTATGGAGAGACTACAGTGGAGACATTGGGTCTAGGATCCCCTGCAAAAGCTGGCACTCGTGCTGTGGAAAAAAAATTACTTCTAATTATGGCTAAATCAGATTTTGTCTGTTACTTTGAAATAATTTGTACCCTTAAGTGTATTTGAGTTGGTCTGAAGGGCAAAACAATTGAAAAAAATAAAAAGCATCTTTGATCAACATGAAAACACACTAGTAACACAAATTGTAGTGACCTCTCCTAAAGCAGAGGAGTGATGTCTGCAGCTGCTCTTGTGGGTAGCACAGGGTGCTGTGCTGCTCTCAGAGCAGTGTTCTCTGCTTATCTGGCTGCAGCAAGCTGGTAGCAAAAGCAGGTGGACTGAACACATCCCCAGATGTGTGCATAGACACATGTCAGTGTTGAGGACAGGAAAAGAAGACCTGACAGACCTCAGAGTGATGATTTTCACACAGAATATCCCACTGCTGCTGCAGTATAAACTCCCTAGCTCCAGAAGTTTGCATGGGAAGCCATGAAAGCAGTTTGCAATGCAACCATGAAGACAGGGCAGCAGGCAGTGCCTGCTCAGAGCTCTCCTTTGTGATCAGAGTGAGCAGCCCCCACCTTGGGAGCTGCTGGGAAGGGGCTACAGAGATGTCAGGAGGAGGCAACAGCTGGGAGCTGTCTGGGGAGAAGAGCAGCACCCCCTGCCACGTTGACAGGGGTGTCTTGCCATGGCTTTTTCTGCTAGTATTCAGATGTACTCTGGCTTATAGGTTCAGGATCCCTTCTTTAAAGTCAAACAGCATGAAAGCTATTAACTGAGAACATGCTATCAAAACCAGTATGTACTAACTGCAGTTGTCAGGCCAATGTTATTTTGCTCAGCTGCTCTAGCCCAGGCTTTCTGGTAAGGTGTAACTGGTCAGCCTGTGGAGACTGCAATTACCTGAGAAGTAACAGGGCTGAGGCTGGTGGTTTACACAGCAGCAACTGGCACCATGTCCCCTCCCAGACTGAAGAGTCCCTGGGAAGACTGTGGCAACTGTAACACAGCCATAGCTCCTCTGCTGTGCTTGCTGCTCTTGCTGCAGCCCTGCTCCCAGGTCTTCCTTCTTGGCTGCCATACATGACATTTGTGAAGGTTGATTCTACTCCTGGTAGCACAGCAACAAAGGCTGCTGTTGGGGAGAGCAACTGGAAGGCTGAGCAGCTCCTCACACCACGGCTGTACTGCCTCCTTCTGCTCCATGGGGGATCCTGCTGTTGTCCTGCCCAGAAGAGCAAAACCAAACCTTTTGTTCTCCTGCTGGCCTTGTGCTGGAGAGATGGACTTCTGTAATAGGAGCACTGTGAGAAAAAAACACTTTTCTGGCTGCAATGGTGCAGGAGGCTTAGATATTTCATTAAAACCCTAACCAAAGCAATGCAACAACTTTTCAACGATGAGAACTACCCCAGGGTGAGGGGCAGTGTGTCTTTCCTAGAAGGCTGTATTTAAAATGCAGTCCTGCTCAGGCCAAGTACTGCTCCAGAGCCTGCTCATGGAGGTATGTGACCTGTTGGTCTTCCTACAAAATACTTCAACAACTCCCCTACCATACACGTTCCAGCTTCTTTTAAGGCTCTTTCACAGAAAGGAGAGAAGCACTTCTGTCAGCTCTCATCCTATGGTCTTGTAACACAAAACTTAGCTGGTAGCTGAAAATAAGGGCAATGCAAGAAATGTAAGAATAAAATAGGTTTATTAGAGCTATTTTACATAAAGTAATCAAGACTGAGCAACTTGAACTATTTGTACCATGGCAATAATCTTGCTGACTCGAAGTCACTGAAGTACAAAAGACAACATAGAAAACAATGCATGCCTCATTTGCCTCTGGTTTTAGTTGGACCCTTGATGGATGTGACAGCCTTGGACAGTCAAACAAGAAAGACAGCATGGGGGGGTGTAGATACATATGTATATATAACATGTACTGTACACGTTTTACTGTTAACACATCTGAAAGTCACTCACACAGATCAATTACTTGCTCTAATTCTAGGAGAATTTTGCTGGGATGAGGGCAGGTCACCAAAGCTTTCAAGCTTTGCAGGGAGCTACAGGATAACCAGCAGGAATCCTCCACTCCAGCATCTCAGGTAAAAGCTGCTGCGTGCTGCTCTCTCATGCTGTGGGAAGTGTTGAGCTAGGGGGGGAAAAAGCTGAACAGCCCCTGAGCTCTGGGGAGAGGCACAGCTCTGGGATGGGACATGACAGCTGCTTAGCACTGGGAAGTCCAAACTAATCAGTCAAGGACTGGTGTTGTTTTTCTTTTAGCATTTAGTAACAGGACTCTCTGTTAGCTGCACAGAGGTTTAAACTACGAATTAAAAAAAAAAAGATGCTTTGTTCCTTAAATCCCCAATTTTGTTACAAAAGCTGGTGCTTGGATAGTGATTGCTTTTAATGAAAATACTCCCAGGGCATCAGGTGGAAAGTACACAAAGCAGGCTCTGCTGGACACTGAAGTAACATGCTGGTCTGGAGCATCCCAGCCCCCAGAGCAGTGGCAGTGCTGAGAGGAGGCAGGCAGGCAGCACAGGCTCCCTCCATGCCTTGGCCAGCACAGCTGGGGCTGCAGGGCCCTGGCTGCTCCAGTGCCCTGGCCCTGGGGCATGCTCTGCCAGAGATGGGACCACAGCTGCTGCAGAGGGTAAGAGCACCCCACGGCCAGTCTGGGGTGTCCCCCCCTCACAGTCTCTTCTGCATAAGAGCCAGCTGCAGCTACTCTCTGGGGCCTGAATGCTGCTTGTTTTCTGAGCACAGGCATCTACCCCCTTTTTTATTTTCTCACTGAAGGGGAAGAACATGTTTCTCACCTTGTAGCCTTCTATGCTTCACTAGAAGTTCTGGTCCTTTTATAGAGGCAGAGGTTCATGAACACGGGAGAAACAGGAGAAAAGAACTGACCTAAATCCAATTTTTTTAGAGATACATCCCATTGATGAGGTAATCAGACTCTTCAGATGTAATTGGTCGAGCTTTTTTAAGCTTCTGTCTCACTAAACGCAGTCTGCAAGCAACCATGAGCAGCAGTAAAGCAGTGATGGCCAAGCCTAAGGCTAAGGGTAACACAGCACCTACAAGGAAGTCAAGAGAAATTGCACTTCAGTTAATACAGAGGGAAATTCAGTAAAGAAAACCTCAACTTTTTCTTTCAAATACAACTAGTCTGTCACATAGGTGCTAATATTTGATGGAACTCATGCCAAGTGATCTAAATGTTAGGAACAGTTCAGAGTATGGAAGTGGATTCTTCAATTCTCAACTACAGTATCTTGATCTGTAGCACCTAACTGAAAAAACTGCTGTAATGCAAGAAGAATTGACATGGACAAGTCTTACCTGTTTCTGAGACTGGACGGCCACCTCCGAGCTGATCTCTCTTTGGCACCATTATGCCATTCCCATTTTTATCATCTGTTTTTTTCCCTGAGGAACTGTTATCTGCACAAAAGCAAGCAAGAAAAATGAATCAGTTCAGGGACTTGCACAGTCTTATCCACAAGGACACTAGAACTCAGTAATTTTCTACTGAAAAAATGATGGATACAAATTCTCTTTTACAACCAGCCCTAATGGGGTATAGACTGATATGAGCTCAAACATTCCCAAAGCCATTACATCTAGGTGAAAATGGAGCCTGTTGTGATCTATTTCCTTGGTAGCCCTCGGAATTGTGACTGCCAGGGAAACATGCTATGCCACAAGGTCTGTGAAACATGAATGTGAAGTGCTGTAATTGCAATTACATAGAGTGGTGGGTGTTAAGGAAGTGCTTTAAGTCCATTAGCTTGGCACATGCACCCTGTGTAACTCCCACCCACCACCACCAGCTCTGAAGAGCTGCAGTGAGTGTCCCTGTCAGTGGCAGCAGCCATTAATTAAACATTTAAACACAACCATTAATTAAAGCTTACATTGCTTCAATACTAGTGTGAGGTTGATGCTGATGTCCCCACTCTAGGGCACAGTTTCTGCTGCCACATAAAGAGGACTTAAGGAAATCCTAAGCATAAACTGTACAGGCTTTACAGTGCCTGTATGGTATCAGAGCTGTGAACAACAACCTGAATGTAACTGAGACAAAATCAGCAGCAGTTCTCTGCTTGTGTCTTCCCTAAATTAAAGGGCTACTTTTATTTTGGAAATAGCCAAAAGACATTGTCTCTTCTTAGAGCTGCTCCAGCCTGTATGGCAAGGCTAGAGCTGAATGCCCATTTTAAGAATTTCTTTCCCTGCCACTTGAATAAGGGAAATATTTAAGTTATCTGCTTGTAAAGGTATTTGGTAAATACATCTGATTATGGAGAGATGTCTAGGAGGAAAATTTTGGAAGGGTAGAAAAGTAACAGAATCCTTTCAGGGAAGTTTATATGGTTAAGACTTGTGACTGTTCTTACAGTACTAGAGGGGCTCTCAGAGTCACTACTGCTCAACATCTTACCTGTTATCAACTAGAAAACAAAGATTTCCCCAAACAGGTTTAGAAGCCTAACACAAAGAATATTATGTGAGTTTTTCCTCTTCATTTTCTAGTCCATGCCTATGAAATTGCAGTTTATGCCCTTTCCAGCTACCCTAACTTAGATCTCTAAGTTACGGCTACTGCTGTGGATGTCTCCGCAGCAAAAACATGACTAAGCCTTGGGCACCCAGTCAAAGAGTGTAATCCCAGCCCCGAGCAGCATGGCAGAGCAGCTGGCATGGCAGGGATCCCGTGCCAGGGGAATGCAGAGCTGGGAGGGTGATTTATACACTCGAGCTGGCAGTGCTGGGGAGTGGGGATCTTCAGCCCGCTTGGGGATTCAGCCTGTCTCCCTGACCGTGTTTGCTGCACTGGCTGTGGCTGCTTGGAAACCAGTCACTGGCTCTGGTGTGCTCTGCAGCAGCTCTGTGTTTATGATGCTCATCTACAAGTGCAGCAGGAGCAGAATATGCAGCTGGGCTTAAGAGCCTCCCTGGAAGAGGGCACTGGGCCACGCAGAAATGCTGAGCTGGCCTTTGTAGGAGGTGCACTCTGGGTGACAGCACCATGGAGTCTGTCTGCATGGGGAAAGGGCTCCTTTGCTGACCTCAAATGCCTCTTCCTGAACCTGCTCCCAGCTACCAAAGAAAACATTTGGCCTTCCAGCTTGGGCAAAAGTAAAGCATGAGTCTGTTGCAGGAGATTCCACGTGCTGAGTGCCCGAGCACAGTATCTCTAGGTTGGACTTGGTGTTGCCCCTGGACTCACCCCACTGCAAAGACAGGAGTACACAACAAGATTCATCCCTTGTCAGCAATGAATCAGGGACTCCTGGGCTTTGTTTTGATTGTTTTGGTTTTTTTTTTTATCTTCTCTTTACTGTGACTAGATCCCCTGCTAGGTCTGGTAGAAGTTTCAGACAGTCCTTAACATGGACTTTTCACATTTTCATACTTAATCATAAATCCCTAAAAAGCTTCTATCTAGTCAGAGCCAAACATGAGGGGCTACTGGATTAAAGAAAGCAGTCTAAGGGAAATTTGGAAGAGAGAAACTATCAAGAGAAGATGGATTCTGGGACAGTATTTCCCTCACAGGTAGGAAGCTCATATTCCTGCTTTGAGGAACCATCCCACAGCCCAAAATATTACAGCTTAGCCCAGCTCTTTTTAAAACAGAAAGATTAATGTTGGTTCCTGACAAGAAGCCCCTTTACTGGACATCTTTATTGGAGTCTTAAGAGATGGAAGATATTTATGGGGAAGTAAGTAACAAAAGGGACCCATCTTTACTGGTACTGTAACCACCACTGCAATAAAAACAAATGTAAAAAAGAAAACAAAGCAACTCCCCAGTCCTGCAACTTCTTGGGAAAAACTACTGCTCTTGAGAAGTCAGCTGAAAGTTCCTGTACCAAGTCTGGCAGCCACCTAAAACATGCCATGTGCTGTCTGCAGTAGGTAAATTACCCTTAACACCTGCTCTTTTGCTCTACCTTGTAAGTCACTAGATCTACATTTTCCTTCCTGGCTTTTAATTCCATCATAGCTAGGCTAGATATCTGTCTCTTCAACTCCATAAAGACTGTGGTGCTTGCCAGTGGGGCAGGACTTGAAACTCTCTGCAGCTCTGGGACTCAATAGACAGCATGTGACTCCTCTGGAGCTTGAGTCTGCATGAGAAGACAGTAACTCAGAGCAGATGCTGACAGCTGCCCTTTGCACCCGAGTACCCAGCACCATTTTGTGTCCCACCACATGCACCCTGTGTGGAACTGATACATCAGCTACTTTTAAAACTTACTTCTGGTTCAAAATATTGGGCTCTTGGGTCAGTAAGGACTGGCTCCTTCTGCTCTACAAGTATCAGTTAACTGAAATAAATTCTGACTGAGCATTGTCAATATTAAAACCACGAGAATGAAAACCAGACATGGTCAGCTGTAAATACTGCCTATTTACATGTAAAAAGGTTACAGTAGCTTCTGGTAGTGCACTAATCACTGAAGCCCTATCACCTTTTTAAAAAATGTTGATATTTTTTTTTCTTTTATTCTCTGACATTGACACTGAGCACCACTCTGTTGTAACAAGAAAATAAAGCTGTTTATAAATAGCTGCAACTTGGCAAGAAAGCATCAGTCTAGACCACGGAGAAACAAAAGTGGGAGGTCTTTGACTCATTTTGGTCTCTGCACACACAGTTTTGCTTTCCTTCAATTGCTATTTCAGACCATTTGGATTCACCATCAGGAATCTTAAAAGGCACATCAATTTAATTGCATCCTCTGGAGCTTTAGCAAGGCAAGGGTTGGTGAGTTTGCCTGTAACATTCCTACACACTGACTGATAATAGGCTTGCAGCCACTAAGGAGAATATTACTGGGGACCTGGGGTTGCTCATTACCAAAGTCTGAGCCTTCTCTATAGTAAGGAAAGTTTTCTGATGCCCTGGAGACATGCTTCAGAAAAAAAAAAAAAAAGTGCCCATAATAATCAAGCTATTACTTCATGGGAAAAAAACCCAACAAACCCATCAGTTAGCACCAGGAGAAAAGCAATTACTTTCACCCAAGCTGCACAGTACTTTGTTATGTTCTCTTGAAAGTACTCTACTAGATTTAGAGCCATCAGCTCACAGAGCTGAACCTGTGACAGAATCTGTATTTAGCTCAAAGCACATCTTGTTCCTTAGACTGCATTATTTTCCTAGCATTCTGACATCTTAACTTTCTTTTTGCACCTAGTAAGAACCAGACTTGAAAATGATAAAGCAAAATCTACTTGTAACTTGAGTATTACAAGCTTCTTTTCTAATTCTTATATTTGCAAATATTTACCCCTAGCCAGGCACGAAAAGACAATTTAAATCAATTTAAGGTGGAATACATTTTCTTTCTTTAAAGACAATGATTTATTGAAATAGATTTGTTTCAGTTTTTACCTGGCAGAAATCCACTGATGTGTTTCTTTGGTCCCTGAGAGAGAGATTGGTTAGACATGTCTGTGTCCACTGAGAGAAGAGGTGGATTTCTGGCAGTGGCTTTTGGGATGTTTTCATCTGTGTTTTCACTTAGTCCTACAGTCCTTTGCTGGGTAGTGCCAAGAGCTGCATGTGTCACTGTCTTCCGACCTGGGCTGACTGTGTTAACAGAAATAAACATGCTTGGTTTTGTACAGAATTGAAGGGAACTTCCTCAGCTTCACACAAGTTCCAGATACACAGCAAGTTACCAATTGCCTGCTGTCAGTAAGAGGGTACCCATGTCCTTTACAGAGAACTGCAGTGACTGAAATACCAATGAAAAAGTGGGTGGTTAGGCATTGTGCCAGTTCACCCTCTGATGATTTCTCTTCACTTAGCTGAGCAAGGGCACATATCAAAGATGACTAATGAGAGCAACAGCATGATGGTGCAGCAGCTGCTTCCCCTACACACTCCACATTCTGTAACACATTCTAGTGTTTCAGATTCTTGCAAGGTATGTAACTACACTCTGAAGTGTATCTCTGTGACACCCTGTCAGATCAAGACAAGGGTCCTTGTTTCCAGACTCATCATGCAAGTAAAGAAGTGGCCTTTTAGATATTCACAGATTCACAGATATTAGGGGTTGGAAGGGAGCTAGAAGATCATCTAGTCCAACCCCCCTGCCAGAGCAGGG
>JAOEGS010010816.1:0-13761 GCA_025447755.1 Corythornis vintsioides
AGAAGTGTTTGTAGTCTCATGTCTGTATGAGACTTTTCAACTGACAAATAGTTCACTGCAATTGTTTTGATTCCAAACTGCTTACAGAAACCTAGATAAAGAAATAGTTAAAAGAGAATTGCAAATTCCTGTAGCAAAATGTTTAATGTAGTGACATCCACTGCTGCTTTGTTACGGTGTATGTAACACATTCCAACACTCCATAAATAGTGTTCTTATTTAGTTTTAGTTCACAGCATAAGAAGGCACAAATGAGACATGCTGCTTTAGCTGTAAATATTTGTTGATGTACATTATATTAGGTTTGCCTTAGCAGAGAATTCCATAGAAGCAGGGTACTTAAAACACCATAGGGCTTTTTTGAATAGGTAACTCAATGGATAACTCTCCTGAGTACCAGAAGAAAAAGTGTGTATAGTCTGACTGCAGGCTTTCCTGAGAGAAATTATTTTACTCATCATTCATTCCAGATTTCTGTAAGGATCTTCCAGTTCTTCAAGAAGATCTTCCTATGCTGTGATATGTTCAGTTTGAGTTCCCCTGTGAAAGTGTTTCAAGTGGCTGGAGGACCTCATAGGATTGGACCTGTTGACCATTCTTCTCTGACCTGTTTCCAGATCCATAAGGATCCAGCAATGGAAGAACAGGATGAAGTATGGGTAAGCATAAACTGCTTAAGCATTTCCAAACCCCTCTACTAATTTTATTTTAAGCTCTAGAGCTGTTTAAAGCTCAAACAAAATAAAATGTAGTAGTCTATTAGAAATCAGTTCAATTTATTTAGAACGAAGTAAAATTCTTTTATATACAATTGAACACAAACATGGTAAACTTTCTTGCTTGTGAATTTTTATGTTTTCCTAAGTTGTGCCATTGCAGAATGTTTTGCTTTAGTAAAATGTTATTTCTAACTGTAATTCAGACTGGTAAATTGTTTTTGCACAACCAGAACTACAAACTTTAATCTTGTCATCCTACCTTCACTTGTACTTCAGAGCTTTTAGCTTCAGTGTCACACCTAGGAAGATAACTTTTCCAATTTCATTCACCCACTGAGTACTTTGTTCATATCTATTACAGAGATTGATCTGAGTTTTTTTCTCTAACTTTGTGTCCTGGCATGTCTGGATCACTGCCTTGATGCTCTCAGTTATATATTTATTTTGTTGCAAAAATCAACGGATTCAGTTTCATGCATGAAAATATTTCCTCTCTCTTCTTATTGCATGTTAAAAAGTGAGCAGTCTGCTCTAGGTTTGCCTGCTTTAGCAGAGGGTTTAGACTTCACATCCACAGGTCCCTTCCCACCCCTTTCTGAGATTCTGTGATGCTTTAATGATGAACTTAACTTGGTTAACTTGGTATCAATGAAAGACTTTTTCTGTTTGTTGTTTGGTTTTTGGTTTTTGTTTTTTTTTTTTAATAAATACACAGTATCTGAGCTGTAGTGTTGGCTTCAGCTTTTTCATGCTGTTATAAATGGATTTGTAGCAGCTGCACCACCATCATGATAGGACAGCAGTCATTTCTAGTGCAAGACTTGTAGTAGATTTTGAATCCCAACCTCAGATATGTTTACCACTGACTTAAGTAGCCAAGTCTGCAAGATGGGCAATAATTATCAGTGTCTCTATCTCATCCTGTTAGCTTTTCTTTTCTAGCTGTAGAAATGCACAGATATCCCATTTTCTTTTCAGATGGATAGAAACACTTGAATGTTCAACCTGCCCATGTTTTCAGTTGGGGCATGTGAACCACTTTAGAAGGCAAATATATCCACAAACACATAACCCACTGGACGTGGACCAGATCATAGGACAGAGAGGGAAGAATTTGGCAGTCACGAGTTATCACAGTAGAGAGAAAAAGTCAAGCTGGGAATGACTTTAGAACTGTGAATTACAGTAGCAGGTACTGTAACAGTGTTAATAGAGTTGAGCAAGTTCATGAATTGTCTGGAATCTTCCATTTGAGGAAACAACGGGACACCTGTGAGGTCATATTCTACATAGAGATTCGCAGTGGGGAGACATATGAGATTTATAATCTCAGAGGTAGTAGCTGAAGCTGTGGGAACACTTGATGGATAAAAGACTTTAATTCAGCTTTGCTTTGCAGTTTAAAAATTGACCAACTATTCAGTGACTCAGGATTCCCAGTTCTCATTACAAATTATTTGCCAAACAGAAGTGTCATGAATTACATCTCAATAAGCTGTTCCACAAACAGAGAATTCCAGAGCTTCACCAAGATGTTAAAGGCTGTTTTTCCTCATGCTGTGTCTAATGTAACCAGTATTTACCTGTAGTTCTTGGTGATAAACACATTCAGCATTAACTATGCTGACTCTTGATTTTCTCTGCATCTCTGTAACAATGGAATGAAGACACCAGTAGATTTTTATCAGTCTAAAGACGGTCTTAGAAGGCAGTTATTTAAACTTGGCCTTCTTGAATTTTGTAATATTAATTAATACAACAGTTAGTTCCTCATCTGAGAGAATGTAAAATGTAACTGTATCTGTGACGAATAGTATTAGAGCAATTTCCATAAATTATAGAAGTTAATAAACATGGGCAATGTTTGCATGACTAGATCAGAATTTGGGAATGCTGCAGACTCATGCAGATCCTGTGTTGGTAACCAGTGCATATCTCTGAGAGTGTCTGCTCCAGTACTCTGCCAAAGTAATGACTCAAGTTGAATGCTATTACTGTATAGGTGCTGCCAAATTTTCAGAGAGAGAGAACTGTTTTGTGCTTTGCTCAGCAACTGCATTTTAGCTTAATTTGTGGCATCTTTGTGATTATCTATGAGCTGAAGACTTTGTGCTTGTTAATGCAAAGCTTAAATGACATTGTTCACTTGAGGGATCTTTGAGATACCATCTTTACAGAAGCATTTCAAGGTAATATGTTAAATTACTCTGACAAAACAGAACTAATGTGCAGTTCATTTCAGACATTATGTTTCAAGCTAAAAATACATTACTGAGTACTGTGTTTCTTAGTTTTGAGTATATTTATATGCTAACATCTACAGATAATCAATTCTTAAATTCCAATGAAAACAGACATTCTCAGAAGTAAGGTTATCCGCTGAATTGAGACACCACCAGTTAACATACAGCACATCCAGAAAGATCTATTTTAGTTTCACTGTCTCACATGCTCTTGTATTGTCCTATCCTCATGCCATGCACTAGCTCTCCAACTGGCCAGCATCAGAAAGCAGATCTACCAACCCTCTGAATCACTAACACTGAAAATATTATAGCTGACAGTTCTGCAGCTTCAAACTGTGATGCTCACCTATCTGACCTCTGAGTCACTAGTTCATAGAAAAGGGGAAAGATATTAAATGAAGAAGGCAGAGTATACCCAGTACCTTTATACTCAGGAAATTTTCAAGTTGATCTGTTTTCCCACCTGCATAGGCAGGATGAACTTTTATTGAGTTCACCTCTGTATCCCTTAGAGACACAACTTTTGAACTAAGGAGAACTCTCGTTGTCTAATGTTGGAAGAAGTACAGATGAATATTTTATAAAATTTTAGCTATGAATAAATTGTGCTGTATAGACTTTGCTGTCATTTTAGATGATTCTGGTTTATATGGCTGAGAACTAGTTATATGTCTTGTTACATTGTTTTCTTCATTTCATACTCAGCATGGAGTAAATCAAATAATTCCATCTAGGATTAGAATAAAGACCAAAATTTAACATTTTTTCATGTAACAACATAAGCCTGCAATTTTTTGGTTTTATAAACCAGAGAAATGGAAGGAATGTTCTACTGATTCACAAAGAAAAATCCTTCAATGTTGACAATGAAAAGACAGAAAATCTTAACAATATCTATGTAAGACGTGCAATGAATTCCAGCATGAACTTTTGGTGAAATGCACCTTGGCAGTTTACAGAATAAACATTTACCTCAGATGAAGATTAGCACTTTATTAATTGTATATTTTCCTTCACTATGCTAGGTATTAAAATTATCACTGACTTTGTTAAATACTGTTATGAGTCAGTGAATATGTCTGTCAGCACAGAGTGGTGGAATATTTATGCATTTAGTTTCTTTATTTTAACTTGGTAAAAATAACAAGATATATCTTCCTGTGATAGTAAGCAGATTATATTACATAATAAATTTTGTTCATTTTAATTTATTAATATTCAGATTATATTGAAAAAAAAATTCAAAACCACTCCATCTATGTGCAAAAATATTCCCTGTGAAACATGAATCTCAGTCCTCGAAAGAGGAGCCCCAGCACTCCAGCACCAGACCTCGAGTCAGTCATCAATTAAGACTGTCACCAAATCACAGTGATAACTCACATAAGCTCTCTGGTATTTGGTGATGTATCAAGTATATCACTATTTTTTTTTCCTGTGGGGTATTAGAAATGGCAGCTATACATAGCAATCCCTGCTGCTCATGGGATGTGAGAGCTAGAAACCAGGTGATTAACTGAGTGCTCTTTAGCGATTATCTAATCGTCTTTGATTAGATTTTGACATAGATCATTTATACATTATTTGCATTTTTTCTCCATATCTAAAATTACAGCTACTATATGATTGGGTGCTATGAATAACTGCTAAATTCAATCTGTTCTTTATAATATTGACATAACTCACTGTCTATAAATACTGATCACTCTTAACCTGTTTATCAATCTATTTGTAAGGTTTGTTCTCTTAAGTGACAAGAGCACTAACCTGGAACATTAAGAAAAAAAATTTGGGATTTTTTTATTCTTTGTATTTGAATTTCATTCCTATGTCTGGGAAGTATAGCACTTTTTACTATGGGTCCTTCCATTCTCTATGATTGCTATAAATAGCAACTGAAAAACTGAACATTCACAAATAAGTATAACATAATCAGAAGCAACAGTTAAATGAACTGGTGTATTTTGTTTGCAAGTTTCTTTGCAATTTCCATCTCATCTCATTCACCTGATTTCAGCCAGTTGTGTATACAAAAGAACTCTTATTTAAAAGATTATAATCTGGAATGTGACCATTCTAGGGATGCTTTTCAAGGGCAGTGTCCTGGTTTGATGGGAACAGAACTCATTCTTTTCAGTGGTGTCACTTTTCAGCTCAGTTCTTTTAACTGACTCCATTGTTCCAAATTTAGCATTGTTTTCCATGCAGCGTCTGCTTCTGGCAGGGATAACACCCCATTTTTGGAGTTAGTACTAAGGGTTGGTGTGCAGACCAAGGCCACTGCTGGATCTTGTGTGCCACATCAGGGGTGCAGATAGTGAAAGGCTGCACTGGTGGGAAGGAATGGACAAGACAGGTGACCCCAAACTGACCAACAGGGGATCCCAGCTGATATATCTGTCATAAAGCTGAGGGGTCAGGAGGGTTGGCTCAGCAATCCAGTTCTTGCTCACTTTATCAGTGACCAGATGGTCAGAGGAGGACTCCGTCCTTTCTGCCTTTAATCCTGATCTTTTCTGTTCCTGAATCCAGTACCAGAATCCAGCTCCTGCACACAGCTCCTGTTTGCTGCTGGGCCCAGTCTGGGACTTTCATGGTGCCTGCTCCAGAGCATCAGTGACAGTGATGTAAGTGCCACTGGGGGAGGTTGATACTGCTTTTGTACATATTTGTATATATCATTTTTATTATTATTATTCTCATTTTCATTAAAGCTGCTCTAGTTTCCTTTTCTAATGGCTCAGTCTCTCTCCCTTATTCCCTTTCTCTTCCCCTTTGGGGAGAGAGGGGTGTAACAGAGGCATTGACCTTGGTATTTTCATGGGTTCATTTACATGCATCTTTTTTTGTTGATACTTAGAGTTTGACTTTTATTATTCTTCTCTTTAATGAAGTACTTCAATTAATCCAAATAAAAACAGATAAAAAATTGATACAGATTTTCAAACTTTATGAGCACTTCTATTTGTTCTTTGCATGTCCAGTACTGGAAACTGTCCTTGCAGAATGTTTTAGAACATTCTTACATCTGTAGCATTTTTTTCTATTTTCAATTTTTGTTCTACATTCAAAATTTGACTACAAAATATACACATGTATTTTAAGCACTTTGGAAGTTTTTGAAAAGTGTAACTGTACAGTGCATTTATTATGAGTTTGGTTTTCATACTAAAATCAGCAAGACATTTAAATATTTAGCAGAAATAATCTATAATCATATATTCCAGTCTTAATATGATAAAAGAATTGTTTTGATGAGTGTCAAAAAATGTGTCAAGTGCTTCTTGAAAGAATCAGAACCACTGTGCTCTGTGAAAGCCATGTAATAAGAACTCCATTTACAAGATGAGATAGAGGCCTGTAACAGATGTCCATATATATACCAGGTGAACATTACTCTGTAAGAGTAAGTACTGTACTCTGTGCTGATAGCCACACTTACTGTAGCATGGCAGTGCATGCCAGCATATAATAAAAGTTTCAGAGTTAATGTCTCAGTTACTTTTCACTGTAGCTGAAAAAGGAGTAGCTTTCCCATCTCAAATCAAACACACATCATGTGTGTCTAAGGTATTGCTTAGTTTAAGCATTCCAAGAATTTCCTTATATAAAATGCTTCTGCTAAATGGATAATTTTCATAGTGTAATCTAAAATTGTCTTATGTTGCCTACAGGTAAAAATCTGTGTCCTTTCTCTGTCCTGCAGCATTAGATTTGGTTATGTTGGTGCCTCTGAGCCCTTAAATATATTCTGCAACTGACATATATCACTTAAAAGTATGATGTGCTCTGGCATGTTACCCTCCTAAATCCTTTTAACATGCCAGTTGTACAGCAGCAATGATACATTTCTTTGTATGTGAATATTTCTTTGCTGCAGGATGCATAAATAGATAAACTGTTTGTCTCTTTGAGAATATCTGTTCTGAAGAATGGGCATATTTCCAAACCCTTTGGAAAAACAAGATATTAAATAGGGCTGGACATCTCCTGAAGTCAATGTGATCTAGTGGGTCTTCTCATTCTGATAAACACTGTTTCTAGAGGATATGTTGCAGGCTAAGTTTAAGAAAAATACTTTCCTGTAGAACCTCATCTCTTGTCTGTTGTCTATACTTGGAAGACATTTTTCAACACTACACACACCACTACCCCTTCTATGTCTTTGGGATATTGCTCATAAAGATATTGATTAGTGTTAAGGCATCTGTATTTATCAGATTGGACTGTTCTTTGGCGACGAGACCAAACATTATCTGACCACCTATTTTTAAATTCTCCTAACCTTTGAAACAAAGTGGTCATATGATAACTTTCTATTTGAGGTGTTTCCTAACCCATGGTGTGCTCTACTATAATTTTGGAGAGTCTTAGGTGACTTGGGCCAAAATGGTGCAAAAGACTGGTTCAGGAAAGAGAATATTACATTCCAGTGCCTGTAAATTAATTTTCATTTGCAAATAGATTAAGCCTATTGAAAAAGATTGCATGAAATCCAAAGGAATATCTGAAACAAACAACCAAGAACTATGAGGGGTCTTTCTGAAGTAAAGTGACCCTAAGGATTTGGGTCACCAGTCAGCTTTAAGTTCAGAACACAGATTAGCTTAGAGTTGAGCTACAGTAGTTGGATTCATCTCAGACTAAAGCAGTCAGAAAGATACCTGTTTGGTAGATACAGACTATGACTCTGATTTGCTTGTATTCAATACTGTATTCAGTAGTGTAATTGATCCCAGGACAGATTTCAGGGATGCTGACTCTCAGTCGAACTTCTTAGAAAGTTTTAAGAATACTGATATACCAGAAAATTAAGAACCATTACAATTACCTGAAAACTACTTTTAAAGTTTAAGCAACTTTCTCCTCAACATCTCTTCTAGTTTTATTTCAAAGAACCCTTCATTACTATGAGAAAATTGAATTGTCCCACAGGGATTACTATTCTAATAGCCTTAAAGCTTTTCTCATGTGATAATTACTTCTCAAATTATTAATTATGTTAAAAGCATGTGGGTAGAATGCTTTGATTTTCTTGTTCAAATGTAAACACTCTCAGTGGGCAGTTAAGAATTCCATAAGTTGATGAATATTTATATGTATTCATGAGGCTTGACATCTGCCATGTTGTGCATATTTATGATCTAGTTCTATGTTAGAGTTCTTGAGGGAGGTCAGGTAGAATAAGCCCTTATTTGCTGTGTAGTTTTTACTGTTCCCAAATTTGGAACACACTTGCTTGGCAGGTTAAATGAATTGCCACTGTAGCCTAATTGGGACAACATTAATTTCATGAGAAGTAATGAAATAGCATAAAATACAAAGGGATAAGACAATTTCCAAATCCTCACAATCAGAAGGAAGGAGGAGAAAATAGAGTAATTTCATGATTTTGCCATGTGGTCAATACAAGGGGTTTTGGTTGTTATGTAGGATTTTCAGTTTCTGATAATATTCAGCCATATGTAAGTAGGTGAAAACTTGTTTTCAAGAGTACTGAGATCATATTAGGAAAAATAACCAATTAACTTCTAAAATAATTAAATAAATGCATCCTTCTCAAATTGCAGGTTACATGGGGGTACTGCACAATAAATGAGAAGCAAATAACTGGTTTTAATAAATACATATCAATATTAGTTTGCCGTGAGCTGAAATATAAATTATATAAGTATTAAACAGGTAATTTAGCAAACAAATAACAATGCTGTTGTATTGTAATGTACTGTGGTTACAAAAGTACTAACAGTAAGTAGTTTGTGACACCGTGAAGACAAAGCCAGCCAAAGTGAGTAATACAATAAACAAAAGGCCAAATAAAGATGGGTGTACCTGTATGGAGGAGAAATCAAGTCAGAAAGCTGTCCTAATAAAAATAACAAAAGATAAGATATTGCAAATAGGCAGGATATCCTCGTAAATTAACTGGAAAATAAGGAAGTATTATTTCCTAAATAAGCTAGTCTGTGTTGTATTTTAAGATAATAGCTCTAATTCTATTCCATTTTTTCTCTTAGGACATTAAGTTCACAGTGTCCTGCAGGAACTTTATTTTCCTTTGTTGTCTGAGGAAAGATTGTCATTCTACTTCTTTCTTTTATCAATCAATGTAGTAAATTACATAACAATTAGCAGGACTGTCTTTGACTGTAAAGTTAATTACCACCTCCATCTTTCCATAGGTGGAAAGGAAAGGATTTATATCAGAAGTATGAATAAAGGGAGAAAGGTCTAAGCCATGACAAGAAACCATCCATGGAGGTATTTAAAAGATGTGTACCTAACTCTTTATGTGTCAGAACATTCTCAGGGGCATAGCAGCTGATTAGTACCTGGTATTACTTGTGGAACAAAATTATTTTAATATTAAGAGAGAGGTTTAGATTTGATTATCACTGGTCAGTGCACTAGACAAGACTATGGAATAATCTTTGTTCATTGCTATCCAGATATGATGGTTTCAAAATCACTACCTGTCTGCTCCATCTCCTTCTTGGAAATGAAGTAAGCTTATTTGCTGTTTTGTTCTGTTAAATGCAGAATTCTGTGGAGAGTAAAAGCCTTTTTTAAGGAGACAGTGAAAATGGTTCTCTCCTAATGGTTTCTGTAATTTAGCTGCAGAGCACATCAGAAGGACAGAATGAAAGTCATATTGTTTCAGTTTGCTTCTTAACAAAGTTTTTACAAATAATTAATGCCTTGGATCTCATATTTTGTTTTTCCTTTACAAAACCTGTGAGAAATTTAGATATGTCAGTTAAGTTACAATCTTCTCAGGAGCTTAACCTGATGCCTTTGAAATAAATGGTTTTCACTCCTTACTCAGGCTATGAGATCTTTGCTTAAAAACTGGGAGAATGTATGGAAACACCCTGTAGTTGGAAGGTGTGTCAGTCCATTGCTGAGGTTTGCCTGAAGATTTGTAATACTTCAGAAGTTCACAAAGGTATTTCATAAAGCTTTTGATATAAAAGATTTCTGTTAGAGTGTGTTTTAGAATATAACTCGGAAAAGTTAGTGTCTGATCTGCTATTTAGAAAGGAACAGTGTCTTCGTGTATTACCTACAAGTGCTGGGATTTAAACACAAGTCTGTTCCCCACCTCTCCTTCTTTTCCCCCCAGTATTTACTCTAGAATAATAATAAAATGTTTAATTAACGTAGCTGGTAGCATGTGTTGACCTAACCTATTAAGAGTGTCAGAACATTCTCAGGGGCATAGTAACTGATTAATACCTGGTATTACTTGTGGAACAAAATGTTTTTAAAATCAGGAGACAGGTTTGGATTTGGTGATTACTGGTCAGTACACTACAGACAAGACTATGGAAAAGTCTTTGTTCATTGCTTTTTCCTCAGAATATAAAAATGATTGGAAGATGTTTGGAAAAAAATGGCATGATCTAGTCACAATAATGTAAACAATTAGACACTATAAAATAAGTTTCATAAATGTTGGACTTTCATAAACAGAATCCCTAAATAAAAATACTACGTTTTGCACACAAAGGCAAAACAGTATAAGCATTGTTTCTATTTAAACTTTTCCAAATTTTATAGATGCAAACTTTTCCAAATGACTTGACTAAAGTTTTCCTTCTCACATGGTCATATATATTCATGTCTAGATAAATTATTTGGGATTATTTAATATTATTTGTATGTTTTCAACTTTCTTTTTTCTTTCTTTTTCTTAACTTTATGCATGTTCATACTTTAAACACAAAAACAGGTCTTTTATAATCTGAAAAACACCCCAACCAACCATAACATAAAACCCTCATGAGATTATTCCTTAGGAATTTATTTTCTCAGATGTAAGGTGGAAATCTTTTGAAGTTATTCTTCCTTTTTTTACTTATAGATTTCCCTTTCTCCGTACTTCTTTCAAAGAGAAAGTAAAATAAACAAGGAAGAATATAGAGAATTGGAGAGTTATCTGAAAATTCAGAAGCTTGAGTTCAAAGACTTGGAAAGGATTCTTTTGTAAATTAGTGTTTCCTTTTTAACCCTGCAGATTTTACTTTTAAGTTTATTTGGGTTTTTGTTTTGTTTTGGTTTGGTTTTTTTTAAAGGAGAAAATCCAATGGCTGCATTGACCTCCTTTTTTTCTGTTGTTTCTGTTCTATTTGCCTTGTGTTGTGTATTACATAGACTAGTAATTGTAGTCACACGGGTGACTATAATTCTTAGTAGTCAACAGTGATTTTGAAATATCATTTATTGCCAGAAGTATGAAATTGTTCTGACTGCCAAGGAACTTTATACTTACTAAAGAAAATAGTGAACTATTCAGAAATTTAAGAGTATTTGCAGTAACTATGAGAATTTAGGTAAATGTTAGTATTGCCTAAAGAATTTGTGAGAACCCTTTTCCTTTGGGCTAGTTTCTTCAGACATATTGACTTGAAAAATAGACTATAAGCATAGAACTCTATGTAGAAAGTTCAGAATAGCTTTTTTTGATTTATAAGACTTCAATTTGGTGGTAGAGCTGTTGGCATGAAAGAACAATGCTGTGCAACTTGGAAAATGTGAACTCAGATGTTTTCTGTAAATATTCCAAATGTGCTTCAACTTTGACCTTGTGAGACTACTCAGGTGATGCATTTTCCATTTTTGTTCATTCCCCAGCTCTCCAACAAGATTTCCAGTAATAGTTTGATTTATTGTCTGCTCTGGTTTTCAGATTGAGTGTTTGCTTCTCAGGAAATTGTTGCTGATAGAGGAGATGTTAAATATCAGAACAGTTATTTTTCATTATTATGAAGATAAGGAGAAAGCTTTTGAATAGAAGGGTCTTGTACTATTCTATACTATAAATGAAACTCCAGATTTCATGGAATTTGCAGTAATATTAAACTGTATGAATCTTGGGCTTGTTATAAAATGTGAAAGGGTTACATTAGTCCCTTCACTCTGTTGTATTATTTGGCTTGAGAGACCTGCTACTTGTAAAGCAAAAGGACTGGTGGTGGCTGTTCTCATTTCAGCACTGAACTCCTCAATTCAAATTTTATAAACATATTTTCTCTTCCTTTTATCATTCTCAACCTAATTCTTTTATCATATGTTCCTGGACAAGATATTAACATTAAAATAAAAATTTGCTAACCCTTCCTTAATAATTTAGATGTGACATCCTACACACACAATCATTAGCTTGAAAACATAACTGTTAAGTCCAAATTTAAGAGCTGGCAAGGTTCCAAGGAATAGCATCCTGTGGGGAGGATGAGGGAGACTCCACAGGGTCTGAAAGGTGTCCTAGGCAGGCTGGGGGCAGACCCTGAGGGGATGGGAAAGTGACAGGCAAACCTATTGGTGCACTTCAGGCCCTGACATGGAGTCTCCAGTGTTCTGGAGCTACTGCTAATATTGCCTCTATAATTTATATTTGAAATGAGGACTACTGGTAAAAAAAATAATTTCCATACTTCTACTATATCAGAGTTCTTCTCCGTATGAATATAAAGACTCACTTTCAATAAATTTTAGTATTTTAATATTTTTAAATATAGAACAATGATAACAACAACAAAATTTCTTCTATGTATGCATAGAAAAATCCCTTTGTATAAATATGAACACATATTACTGTCTTTGGAACATTTATGTTATATCAGGGCAAAAATTAAGAAATGAAAATAGGAGAGAGCCCCTGATATTTTCCTAATTTTTTTTAGTAGTTGGGCCTCATGGAGAACTGAGATAAAGCCCCAGATTGATTAATTAACTGCCTGAGAACATTTACCAATAGAGAACAATGGCTAGGAGTGGATAGTTCCAATCACTGCAGTTTTGCTTTAGGGACTCTCACCTTCTCTCTGTTTTATCTAGTGCCAAGTACCAGTATCCCTGCTGAGGCTTTTCTTTGTAATTCACTCTCAAGTCATCTGATGAATATTCATGGCTCTGCACTGTTGCTAAGGTTGCTGATCCAAGCTAAAGAGTTAGACTTCAACATTACTAACATGTTCTTCCCGAGCTGCATAATGCCTGTGCTGGATTCAGCTGCTCAGTCCTTATGAGTGACCCAGGTAGCTCTGCTATGTCACAGAGATGTCTGAATTGAGTGAATTAAACAGAACCATGGTCTTAATTCTTGGGCATTGCAGTTAATTGTTTTGCTCCAGTTGATGATCAAAATAGTCCATAACCTTGAGGACTTTGGGACTGTATGAACTAGCACTCCCACAAATGCTTCTTAGGAATAGCTTAGAAGTGAGAACACCCCCAGAACCATCTCTGGCTCTCTTTGGAGGCTGTGAAAGTTTATGAACATACATGCCCACTGTTCTGGACCCACTGGCCTATGTATCTGGGAATATGCCTCATACTTAATTTACGAGCACAGCTGTAGCCATAGGGACCATGCAGAAGGGAGTTGTGTATCTGCTCCATGTTAAAGAAAGTCTTCTCTTTGCTAACTAGCATGGGAGGCAGTATAAACTGTTTGTATGAGACTCTTCTCATGTTCTTATTAAACATTTTCTATTTTTTCTTTTAAATATATACTTTTATTCCTAAGCACCCAAAAAAAAAGAAAGGACAAAAAGGCACCGTGGAAGATATTTCTGTATATATGTATATATTATTCATTCTGTTGTGTGAATACTGGCAAGAAATGTAGAAAATATGAAAATGTTTAAAATATTTCTGTATTTCCTGCATATGATCTTTTTTTTTTTTTTTTTTTTTTTTTTTAAAAAAATTTCTCAATTATCTTTAATGGGAAAAGCCCGGAGTCTTGCCCTGGGGAAAAAGAAAGGAAAACAGAGCCTGGCTGTCTAACC
>JAOEGS010010817.1:0-11122 GCA_025447755.1 Corythornis vintsioides
GGGCTGCCCAGGGAGGTTGTGGAGTCTCCTGCTCTGGAGACATTCCAGCCCCCCCGGATCTGTTCCTGGGTGACTTGATTCCATGGAAGATACTACCATCAATGAGAATTAGGGGCACAGAGGAATTTAGCATCCTGTGTGCATGGGTTTTATTTATTTTTATTTATTAACTGGTGGTCCCAGTCATGCCTGCCACCTGTGAGAGAAGACTAAAGGTAGCAGGTCTGATATCATGTGTCCTAACATGAGATATCAGTGATGCTTCAGAAAAGCTGTCCTAGTTGAAGTCAGTGAAAGCACAAGTGTCTTTGACAGTTCCCACTAGCAGAGTTGTGCTGCTGATGTCTGCACCATGCACAGTCCGTGTGCAAAGACATTTCCTAGGATTTTCTCACATATACAAGAACTTAAAAGCTGCATTGCATGACCCCACTGGTCTCAGTAGAGGTTCTCCATCACATACCATTTCAACCATTGTGACTATGAAGTGTCCTTTCAGAAGAATTCTAACTGGGTGGTAAAAGGAAGATATCAAACACTTCTTTGGTAACCAATAAACAGGAAGAACTATTTTGAGCCAGCCCAGAGAATAAAATCAGAAGAGAAGAACACACATTTCTACTGTAAAAGGAGAGGCAGCCTGCAATCTTGATGATGTTAGTGTCTTCTTTGGTCCTGTTACTTAGCAGTTCTGTGGGAGCACTTAAAAACCTCAGGCCTGCATGAGGTTGCCACCAAGCAAAGATAACAAAAGCATGCTGCCCTCTTCTGTTGAGCACCACTGCTGGGAAATTCTTTAGAACACACTGCTACAGACATTTCTTTCAACAGTCCTTTTAGATCCACTCTGATTAAAAGGCAACAGAATTTCTAATAAAAGTGCTCATAAAAGTTAAATATACTTTGATCACTTATCTACCAGATGACCTGGGTTTGGTATTTTCTCCCTCTCATACACATCCTTTTTTTTCCACTGAACCTACCACTTCGTGTCATTTAAGAGCTAAACCAAAAACAATCTATATCAATAATCCAAATCATAATTTGTACATAAAACAAAGATTTCTACTTCCAAGGATTAAGACAGTGGCCAGCCTTTAAGCTACATGCCTAAGTACATGTGATCCAAGTGTTCATTTCAGTGGAAATAAGACAGTTTTCTATAACAGAATGGTTTCTTATTTTATTTTTAATATTAGATACACTTCTGGACAGAGTATTTTTCCTTCTGAAGTGCAAGAATTATTAGTAACCTTACTGGCACAAGATCCATTAGCTTTTCTAAGTAGTAAATGCTCTGTATTGATTTATCATTAAAATTAAGTGATATTTTAATACTGAGTTCAGTAGTAGTCTTCTACAATAGCTTGGCTAGTTAAGCAGGGGCAGGTTAACACTTTTTAAGCTTTTTCCATTTTGAATTTTTTTTCTACAAGCTCCATATATAATTGAATTTTAACCTAGAGCATCCATTATTCAGCTAGCATTCCCCTCCTCATCTCCACTATAGGAGGTGGAATGAGGCTTGATTAGCATAATTTTAGCTGAGTTCTTGTTTGGAATCAAGAAATCTTTGAGGAGCAAGGTGTAAGCCTATCAACCTGTTGTGTGATCCACTGTTGTACTGTATCCTTGTTACCTTTGTGCAGCCCTTCATAACTTGCACACGTGGCAGAGACTGATCACTGCTAGACTGCATTGAGTTCAAGTGAGTGAGCACCATTCTTCAAGTGACAAAGGCACAGAGAAAGGGGCACGAGATGAAAACAAAAACACTGCCAGAAAGGCCATAAGCAGCACAGAACATCTGCAGGAACTGCAGATCAAGAAAGATGTTCTTTAGAATAACTTTTGTCTGCTTGAAAGACTAATTTTCCCACCACCATAATTGCTTGTTGCAATTGTGAACTGTACAGACACTGAGAAAGCAATGTAAATAATAAAGCTTTATCTCATATTTAAGTTCCATCTGCTAATTCATTATTAAATCTTCTAATCAAGGCTGACAGCCTGAATCTGCTTGCTTTTTTTTTTTTTTTGTTAGTAGGAAGTGATTGATAGGACAATTTGGAGTGGAGATCAGCAGTGATCCTCATGCTGAGAGCAGTGTCAGCCATAAGAGCAGACCACGTGGCTCAGGACTTAACTGATCTTGAAAGCCTCCAATGCTGGAGGTTGCACAACTGCTCTGGGCAACTGCCCCAGTAACTCACTGTCCTCATGGGGGAAAAAGTTCCTCCTTTTATTTAACCTGATCCTCTTGGTTCAAGTTGTGTCCATCCATCACCTCTCATCATCCCACCAGCACTGCTGTGAAGCCTGGCTCCATCTTCTCTCCAGCCTTCACACAGATAGGGGAAAACTGCCACTTCACAGGTACAAACACACACACACAAATTACTACAAGGAAGCTTTCGACTCCATACACTTGCAAATGGTTTAAGGCATTTAACAGTCAGGTGTCAAAGATGACATAGGAAAATTTCTCATTGCTACTCCTAGAGATGAAGGGATAGTAAGAAGGAGAGAAGACACAAAGAGAAAGGAGAAAACAAGATTATCAGTAACATACACTGTGGCTAAGGGACAAGCCTGATGTTGATTCCCAACTTGACTATGGTGCATGTCTTCAGTGACCTACCTCAGTGCACAGGGGGGTTCCAAATGTTATGCTCCATATTTTTTTTGTTAGCATCTGAAAGAAATCTCTCACCTGCTGATGTTTCCTAGAAAGACCTGCAACTTTTCAGCAAATCCAGGGAAAATCTGCATAGCTGTGCTGCCCCTTCCTGCACAGAAAACTGCATTTGTAAAGTCACTGGTCTCAGAACCACACACCTGTACTTCTAAGTCATGCTCATAAAATACATCTCACAAAACTTGGAAAGCCAGAGGGTTTTGGAATAAGTTTTTCCTGCCTTCTGGTATGCATAAACTATTTACTGCCATGTAAGAATTACTAGTAGTATGCACTTTTCCCCTTTGAAGCTCATACAAAGTAGAATTTTTACTGTTTCCCCTTTACTGTTCACTTCCTATCTGGGGCAAGAAGCCTCACAGGCTTTCATTACATACACACTTCTGTTCATTTCAGATTGTGAAATTCTCTGCTTTTGGTTTAAATCTAGATTTTACACCTACCAAGCTTTCCAAGTCTATCATTTAGGTTCTATTCTGTTATACTAAACACATTATGGCTGCTGAGTAGTCCTTCTACCACATCCATGCCACCTTTGACATTAACTCTAATAATAAAAATAATTTAGAACATGAATTAACTAAAAACTAGACATTAACATAATATATTTGCTTTTATCTCTGAAAACAATTTTTATAGTGCACTAACAGTTTTATTTAGATACTGAAAATACACAATACCCTCCAAATATAACCTATAAGGCTACTCAGAAAAAGATACTGTAAGTTGGCCTAATCATACTCTAGAGTCAGCAACCTTTAAAATGCTCAAAATTACCTATAAAATCCATTAATATTTAATAAGATGATTCTAGAGAAAACAGTTAAATATAATTCTGTTAGTGAGACAGGTAAATAGGCTTCCCATTTGAATTCCTGTAAGTACATGCAATGAATAAAAAACCAATTCTCATCTCAATGCTAAAAGCACAAAGCAGAGTATGGCAAATCTGTGTGCTACCTGGAGTATCAACAGCAGGATTCTAGTTGCCAATTTTGCTACAGGAGTAGATGTATGAAGAGTGTCAACTATTTTCTCATATATTGACCATCTAGAAAATAAGTACATACAAAAAGAAGGCTGCAATTACAGATTAAATTATATATCAAATAAATGTTTATCAGTTTTCAAAGCAGCTTTCCAGAGCTTCTGTATTTTCTTACATTGCACAGGTCTCAGTTACAGAGTGGTGATGTTAGAGGGAGCTTTTCCATTAACCACAACACCCTGGGAAGATTTGCAAAGGTCCCTGGTAATTGGGCAACGCAGATGTTAATTTCCTAATTACACTCAGTTCCCAGTAGAGCCAAACCCTTAAAACTCTCAAGAGCAGAATACAGAGAAGTCCTTCTAAGCCTCCAGCTGCCTTTGTTCTCTAGCAGCTTCTGAGACAAAACACTATGTGCTTTACATTTATCCCTTCACATCTCTTCCTGAAGAGAGGACTAACTACACTGTGTCCAGTAGCCATTTCTTACTGCCACCTGAGATCTTCAAACAAGAACACAAGGAAAACAGAAGTGTAGTCAACTGCTCTAAGATCTAGTATACAATTCAGGTATTTGGGATTTTTTCAGTCTTGACTTTAAATGAAGGGTTTATTTTTAAAGGGATATCAGAAAGCCAAAAGGACAAAAATAAACGAATAAAAAAAGACCAAAATGCAGACACTACAGAGCAAAACAAGTTAATGAACTGCATAAACCATTAACAATGTCCTTCTCCAGAGACCACCACAGATGAGCAAATCTTTGAAGTCACCTATTAAGAAAAGGGCTTGAGCTAGTACAAATAAATATTAAACTGACACACACACCCCATCCTAGAGATAGATTCCCCCCTTGGCAGTCCCAGGCAGAACACATATCTGACCCTCTCCCAAACACACCTTTGCTCTCACCTTGAACGTGGCACTGCTCTGTCTCTCTGCAGTTCCAGAGGCCAAGTGACCTGCATCTCTCTGGTTCTCACCACTCTCCTCCCAAGGATTTCCTCTCCTGATCACAGATCAGCCCCTTCTGAGTATTTATAGAGGGCAGGGCAACACCTGCCACTACTCAACTGCAGTTTAGGTACACCTGGGCAATCGACCTATGGTAAAGGTAGTTTGCTTTGTGTGGCATAAATCTGAAACCACGCAGAGAAGAGAATTGGTGTGTTTGTAATGTTTCACCTGAATTTAAAGAAATAATTAAATTAAATTAAATTAATCAAAACAACAAACCAAACCACAAACAAAACAGCTAATGTCACCTAGAGCAAGACAAATATGCTCGATTTTGGTAAGTCTTGGATGCTCTTTTTCTGTTGGCATAAAAAAACCAGCAATTGAAGACACTAGATATCCCTAGATAGCACAAGTGAAATAAAACCCTTTTATTTGTAGGTCCTATATATATATCACATCAACAAAACAGTTAATTTAAATCAGCATGAACCAGGAATAGATTTGTCTCTGTCCATTAAAATACAACTCTATAATTAGTCTGAAGAAAACAAAAAAAAAGAAAGGGGAGTTTGTAGAGTTTGTATTCCTTGGCTTTGGGTTTGCTGTTAGGAACAAAAGTGTTGGTACTCCTGTGATACTCCCTAACTCCAACTCTTAACATTACTAAAGGCCAAAAGGTTCAGCAAGATGCATAAGGGAACATAAATCACAAAGCAGAAGTTAAAGAGTGCAAGTCAGAACATCTAAAGGATGCATAATTGCTGAAGACTCTCTAAGACTTTGTAAATACCCTGCCACTTTGTCTGACAGTGGAAAAGCAGAATGGCAGCCTAATGATGGGGTTGCTTTAGTCCTAGTATTGTTAAACCTCTTTACAACAGAGCAAGCACCTTGCTTAGATTTTCAGCTGTGTAAGCCCTGAGGGGACACAGACTTCACGATGTTTGGCTGAATTTTATTAGGTAAGTTTCCTTTTAGTAAAAACATAACATGCAGACTACTTCAGTAGTGGGATTTAAGTGGGAGAGGTTACTGCTCTGCTAAGTACAAATAAAAGAAATGGGAATTCTTCCTTCTGCCTTTTTCACCTGCACTGATTTTTGTTCTCATCTAGGGATGCTTGTGCTTGCCCTGTGAGAAGCTGCATGGAAAGTCAGGTCAGCTTCAAAGCATGAGAAATGTGATGTTAAGTCCAAACCAAGAACTCTTAACAGCACTGAAGAAAATTGCCCATAGATTTCTTAAGTGTTCAAAGAAGCTCGTTGAATGTGTGTCATATTAGGAGTCACTATGTGGAAAGATAACCACATTTTTATGATTAAGCTTCTTGTCTGGTGCATGCAGGATGTAAGTCCTCCAGGAGTACACTATTTCCTCACCACCAAAGTGCCTAAAACCAGTATTTGATGGTTTATGTGCACTGCTGTCTTACTTCCCATCCTTGTTAGTGAAGTCATGGGTGGCAGAGCATGTAACTCCAGGGTACTGTGCAGCTGTTGGGTGCCATGTTATGCTTAAAAAGAGCTGGTCTCCCTCAGGACACGAGGCCCTGTGACACTGAGAACCTTTACAGCCTTTAGCCTGAAGACTCCAAGTAAGTTTCAGGCCAGAAGCCAGGTACCTCAGTTCCTCTGAGGGTTGAGATGCTGGATTTATGGCTGCCTTACCTCACCACAATAGCCACTAATGGTTTTAAGGTACCAGCTAACTTGGTCTTGAAGCATTATTTAACACACTTACTCCCTAAATCACAGTAAAATGTTGGGGTAATGGAAATCCTGCCAGTCCACCTAGCCCCTACCATGCTATCTCAAATTATTTGGCATATCTGGAAAGAAGTAAATGTGGAAAATATAAAAATCACAGAGGAAATCTCCTCTTCCTTTACTCCCATTACCTCTTCATAGTAATAATATTCTGTCTGGCCATGTGGTTTTGTAGTGTCTGTATGTGACTATAAATCAGGCTGCATTTACTACTGGGAAAGAGAAAGGTGGAGAAGTGAGCATTCAGATATAGAAGCAGCCATCCATTTTAATAATAAAAGCAATTACACCAAATTTTCTAAGATCAACAATATACAGCACCTTCTGTTCAGGTACTCCATTGACATACATCCTGCTTAATAAATACAACAAATATTTTGCTTAGTGGAGTATGTCCTAGCAGCACCTGATATTTCTGCATTTATCTTATTCATATTTCATTAAGACAATTGCTTAATCTGCCTCTTGTAATAATGGCAGCACATCACACATGACATGGAAGACTAGGCTTTGAAATTAAAAGAAGGCAGTGGGATATTTGTTAGCTTTGACTTACCCTTCCTGCATATAAAGACAATTTAAGGTTAGCTCAATGTAGGCAGAAGCTTCTGATAACGTGTTGGAACTTCCTACTTTTCTAGCAATAAATGATGAATTATTTTTAACTGAACACATACCTGCAGCAAATAAAACCCTTTAAATCACAGAATATTAAGGGTTGGAAGGGACCTTGAAAGATCACCTAGTCCAAACCCCCCTGCCAGAGCAGGATCACCCAGGTTAGGTCACCCAGGAACAGATCCAGGTGGGTTTTGAACATCTCCAGAGCAGGAGACTCCACAACCTCTCTGGGCAGCCCCTTCCAGTGCTTTGTCACTCTTACCATGAAAAAGTTTCTCCTTATGCTCACATGGAATCCCCTATGTTCCAGCTTGTACCCTTTGCCCCTTGTCATTTGATGTCACTGAGCAGAGCCTGGCTCCATCCTCCCAACACTTGTTCTACATATTTATAAATATTAATGAGCTCCCCCCTCAGTCTCCTCTTCTCCAGGCTAAAGACCCCCCAGCTCCCTCAGCTTTTCATAAGGGAGATGCTCCACTCCCTGCAGCATCTTTGTGGCTCTGCACTGGACTCTCTAAAGCAGTTCCCTGTCTTTCTTGAACTGAGGAGCCCAGAAATGGACACAATATTCCAGATACAGCCTCATCAGGGTCAGAGTAGAGGGGAAGGAGAACTTATCTCGACCTACTAACTACACCCCTTCTAATACACCCCAGAATGGCATTGGCCTTCCTGGCCATGAGGGCACATTGCTGGCTCATGGCTGCATCCTCTGACAACAGTCATATTTCTCCCAAGTGGCAAGCCCCTCCTTCCTTGATCTGTAGACTTTCTTCTTCCACTTGAGTCTGCCCAGCAGTTCCCTGATGTGGTCCTTGAATGTCAACCAACCATCTTGAGCCCCTTTACTTTCTAGTACCCTGTCCCTAGGGATTTCCCCTAGCAATTGCTTTAAAAGGCCAAAGTTGGCCCTGTTGAAATCCAGAGTTGTGATTCTGCTTGGTATTCTGTTCCTGTCACACAAGATCCACCACCTCCACCACCTCGTGGTCTCTGCAGCCAAGTCTGTCCTCAACATTCACTGCTTCAACCAGAGCCTCCTTGTTAATGAATATAAGATCCAGCAGCATCTCTCTCTTAGCTGAGATGCTTAGTTGAGATGTCTCAAAGACAGAGCCATTCATGACCACATTCCAGCTTTCCCACCACATGTCTGTAACTGCCACTAGATCATCACCTCCTGACTGCACACAGATTTCTAGCTCCTCTTGTTTTGAGCTTTGAGGGTTGGATAATCTTCCACTTGAATTGCCTCAGTGTCTTTGACAGAACAACATGAAGGATCATGTCACCATCAGTACTCTCAAGTAGGATGCTGGCACCCCTTAGATACAACCACGGGGTTATTCAGTTTGGATGCATTTCTTGCACCTCCTTTAAAGTCCACTGGAAGAAATGGTCCTTCACATGATTTCCCTGGGTTTGGGATCAGAGTTTAAACTTTTCATTTCCCTTTAGACACCATGTGCAGGAAGCAAACCGAACAGATGCTCTTTAGGGGCATGCACCACATATTCAACACACAGTGGGCTGAACTTGCCCAGTTCCACACCATGTCTTCTACAACCAACAGAGTAAGGACTATTGATCTTTGTCTTATATCAGCTTGAGCCTGATATAAGTTGATGGCCTAGAGATGACACTCTGCATCCATTAACATATCCCACAGCACAGAGAAAGGGTTACCTAAGCATGCAAGAGTAAATTACTTCGATGAAGACACCTTCTTACCCTTTGTTGATGTTGATTCCTTCAACTATGCAGAAGGAGTTCTGTTGCCTGCTGATGAAAGGTAATATATAAAGCAAAAGAAGAAAGAAAAAGAAAAATCCCATTGACATCCAGTCTCAACTCACTACTTGGTGCTTTAGAATCACAAATCCTACTAACGTCAGTCAAATTAAGATGATGGGGTCTCTAACCTGTTTGGTCTGGAAGACAGACCCTTCAAATAGCTGAGGACTGGAATTTGACAGAGTGGGGAGGAGAAAGGAGGGTGAGTGGAGACCTCCCCTGTCTACAAAAATATTGATCCATTCAGCATAATGAGGGGAAGATTGGAGAGCTCATTTCCTATATTGACTTCCCTAAAACACTGCACACTAATAAGCATCTGTCACTAAAGTGGGTAGAACAATGAAATCCCAACAGCCAAGCTGAACTGATCCAGCCCATTACCTATTGAATCATGCCCATACAGGTCTCTCAGCTGAATGATTACAGCAGTACCAATGGGCTGTGCACCTCAGTGTTGTATTACAGCTCTGGTCCATAAAATTTTACAATGTGTAAGTAAAAAATTAAATGCTACTGGAGACATTAAGCATTTTTTTTCTTTCGTATGTGCACCAGACACAACCAACGGTGGCTGAAGTTTCAAACATGTACATGACAAATTTCTAGGAAACTGGCCAAAATCTAATATAATACAGCCATGTGGATTTCCTAGAAAGATATCCAGCAAAAGCCTTGCTTTTGACTATTTGCAGCTGATGTTACAATTACATGGCTACCACTGAAGTACTGTTTATACTTATTCTTTATTTTGGAAATAGTTCAATGAGCTTATCAGCAGATGAGCCAGAACCAAAATACATGCTTGCTGGCCTGTAGTTTGAAGCAGTTGACTTAAAAATAAAAATAATATTCCCTCCAGAGCTGCATAACTGGAAAACTACAGAGATGATCCAATTCTGAAAGTGCACAAAATCTCTACGTTTGCCTTACTGACAGAGTGTATCTTTTCTAAAAACCACACTTCTGTTTAAATAATAATACAATTGATTTTTAGAGCTGATCAAATAGTATACTCCAAATACTGATTCTGGTAAAATTGGGTGGTGTTCTATGTTGTGAAACATTTGCAGACCATCCCATTATTTGCTTATCTCCTTGGAAATATGTGAAGAAAATGACAAGCAAACAGTCTTACCTGTTGACTATGCACAAGATATTGAGCAGTGGTATTTGCCACTTGACATACAAGCCTCAAAATTAGTTATGTGATTAATTTGTTTGCTACAATGAGCACGTCATATCAAAATACCTATATTTGTTCAATTTATGCTCTTTACTCTCGAGGTTGGTTTGGTTTTTTTTTTTGAAAGATCAAGCATAATTAAATACCATTTCATCTGTGCTCCTGATGTGGTATTTATGCCTGGCTATGCTTTGTAAAATGAACTGCAGCATACACCCATATGTGCTCCTCGTGACAAATCCCAGACCAGATTTCCTACTGGTATAAGTGGGATTAACCTAAGAATTTTTCACTCATATCAGCAGGTAATTTGTGCTGTGGCATGAACAAAGAATATGAATGTACACTTAAAATTGATTTATGGAAGTGCCCCTGTTGAGAAGAATATTTGCCAAATGTTGAGATTCCAGTGAAATTTCTGAAATCAGTGAGATTTAAGCACCTGCTTTGATACTTTGAACAAGGAAATAATTGATAAGTTTTGCTGAACAGGAGGAAGATAATATTAATTTAAAAAATATTTGTAGCATTTTACCAGTACGAAATAGTAGTATTGACCAACTAATTTTCTGTTGTTGTATCTGCATAAATGTAAAACAAGAATTGGGCAATGAGAAATCATAGTCCTGAAAATTAAACAACCATCTACTCTTGTACCAGTCCTGCTGTTAGGTTGTAATACTCAGATCTGCACATAACAACTGAATTATTATGATCACACTTTCTAATTGCACAAAACTTACTGGGAATAGACACATCAATTTTTGCTCCTGTCACTGGGTAACGAGTCCCCTTTAAAAGGAAAATCAAACTTTTCTTTGTCCCTGCCTGTGGGGGCAGGGCCGGGCTGGGGGCAGCCTGGACATGCACTGGGACAGAAACGGAAGAGAAGTGGTTTTGGGGAGGTTTCCTTCTCTTTCTTCTATAGATATAGAAGATAGAGTGACCCTCAGGAAGTTTGCTGATGACACCAAACTGGGAGGAGTGGATGACACAGCAGCAGGCTGTGCTGCCATCCAGAGAGACCTGGACAGGCTGCAGAGCTGGGCAGGGAGAAATTGAATGCAATTGAACAAGAGCAAGTGTAAGGTGCTGCATCTGGGGAA